>MU692162.1:143872-230477 GCA_026770625.1 Nicotiana glauca
CCATTTAGAAGAAAAATCATTACACACTCCATGCTCCGCATACCCATAAGAAATATACTCATCTTCAAACCACGATAAAACCCAACAAGAACTTCTCCCAATTCCATCTATCAAATTTCCTTTCTGATTCATCATCAACTTGATATTTCTCCCTCGCTGTAGCATCACATTGCCTCAATCCAGGCCTACCATAGGAGATTCGAACATAAGACCACACTGTCTAAGACCCATAGGCCACTGAATACTCTCTCAATGCTTCCCAGAAATACCACATTCCAGAATACTTTACTTGAAGAACTTCCTGCGAACCCGAATTCGCTGCCATTACTTTCCAGATGTCGATACATAGGATCTCATAATTAACATAAAAATACCACAAGCCTCGACATTCCCGATGAATAAACAATCTCTGACCACATACACAACCTTAGACACCTGATGATTACATGCAAAAATCTCGAACACAATAAAACCATTCTCGAGAGTCATTCACTCCTATTCCAACTGCAATTTACCTGGCTTAACGAACAGAACCACTCGTGCCTTATTAGCACTCTGACACTGAAGGATATGACCTCATTCCAATACAAACGAACATCTTCCTTTTCTATATACTGAGCATTCTTTATCAACAACAACTCAAGACATCCTAGTATTTCCTCACATCTACGAAGCACCATATAACCTTTATCAAATTTTTTTTGTTCCACTCGTGCCATCCTCGGCTCATTTTCTATAACCAGGACTGATCCACCAGCATACCTCGAAACGGAAACAACATAGCACATAACCATGCGTTCGGCTAATCAACAGCCACTTCCCTAACTTGGCTCGAAGCCATCTATTAGGAAATATTTAATAACCCATAATACCTTTACTCTAATGATGCCACAATATTATAGTGAGATTAAAATCAAATCGTCTACTAGCTTATGAAAACACAGATCCTCATATACTGAAATCCTCTACAAACCTCGCATTCATCCCCACATCAGCGGAGTCCACTCTCTGAAGCGACCCAAATTTCCAAATTACAACACGTAGCTTTCAATTACATATGAGATCTTTTAACAATATACATAAAAATCGTACCCCTTAAGAACACTCCACAGGAGATACCCCACCTGCTTCGCCTCAATTTAGTATTTCAGCACATCTTCCACCATCATACACATAACACAGCCATTTTAGTCTTCCCGAGTCTGAACTCATTTTGCCACAAGTATTGCACTTAACTTCCAACTAGGAGATACGAAAAATATTCTTCACGCGCCCATAATTCGGACTACACATCAAGACACAATAGGAATCGAATCACTTAACAGTCCATCTGCTATCCTGCAGACTTCTTCGTCTTTACCAAGTCATATAGAAACATTACACAGTACCAACATACTCATTACGTAGCAATCCAGCCGCCATTCCCATAATTAGGGACAACAGTGAACATATAAGTTCATAACACCATCTCACAAAATCAGCACCTTGGTGCTCAAGCCATAAGCAAAGATCCGGCCTCAAGTCCTCTCGACTGGCCCAACATCAAACTCATGGGATCACATCTCTCCCCCCAATCGGGGAATCACAAGCCATCAGGGCACTTACAATACTGAGCGCTCACGTGAGCATACAGACGTATGGAAGAAATTTCAAGAGTTATATCTCAAGCTGAATCTAGTATGCACGATAAGAATTCCAAGAAAGTGAAGTTTTCCTAAAGGTTCTGCAGCCTCTCGAGGATAAATACAGACGTCTCCATATCGATCCGTGAGACTCTACTAACCTGCTCATGACTCGTGAGACCTAGTAACCTAGGCTCTGATACCAACTTGTCATGACCCAATCTCCATAACCGGTCGTGATGGCGCCTCTCGTGAAGACAAGGCCAGCCAACTCACCCAATTCGCTTCTTTAACACTTACTAAGCATAAATAGATGGAAAATGCAATTTAAAGAACATTAATTATTAAATTTAAAGCCTAACTTAGCCCGACCGGGTGTCACAAGTCACGAGCATCTAAGAAGTGGGAACACTACTATAGGGCCAATATTATATATACAAAGTAAAATCTGGAAATTTAAAGATGAAGTGCAATGCCACGGACGCTGGCGGTCACCTTGCTCAGCTATATTAGTATATCTTCAATCAGCTAATAACCTGCTACCGGGTAAACAATACCTGCAACTGCATGCGAGGTGCAGGGAGTAAAGTGAGTACTTCCAACTCAGTGGTAATAAGAGTAAATAATAACTGAGCAGCAATAAACCATGTAAAACAAATCAACATGCTATATAGCACAGTGTAACCCTTTGAGAAAACAGGGAAAACGCAAAAAATCCTTTAGAAATTATCTTGACTCAGTTCAAAACTTCTTTTAAAAATATCGTTTTTCCAACAGTTAAGCAAATGAATGCGAAAATGCGTAGTGCAAGTCAGCACAAAAGTCAGCCCCTCGGGCACAAACAAGTATGCATAATTGAGCTCATAACTCGCCCTTCAGGCAATATGCTTATCTCTGGTCAGCCACTGTTACCTGACCCATTTCCAGCATACAGTGTCACTGTTACCACTGTCTCAAATTTATCCACTTTGAAAGTGATCAGACAATATCAAAACAACAAATAAATATCTCAGGAAATAACACAACAACAAATAGTGCACAAATGTATGAATGCAATGCAATGCATATGATGATACACTCTAGTACCCACTGCGGCGTACAGTCCGATCCATTTAACGTCGACGGCGCTCACTGGGGGTGTGTACAGACTCCGGAGGGGCTCCTACATCCCAAGCGCAATATCAGCCAGGTATTGGCATAAAACAGGCTCTCGGCCTCAATATCAATATATAATAATCGCTACAGCGTGTAGTCCGATCCATATCAAGGAAACATCCTCACCACTGGGTCCCCGAACCATCTAAGTCAAATAAGTCCACAGCCAATCGGGCATGACATACTATAGGGATCTCAGCTCTCATATCCTTTTCATTTAAGGTTCATGTATAAAACACAGTTATTATACTGTTCTTAATATTTGAAAACATGACTGAGAATTTATGTTATGCACACAAGTGAGGAAAAACACATAAAGATCCCCTAAGTATTCTATAGGTCGGCACAAGGCCCCAAACACGACAATCGGCCCAAATTATGATGATAACAAATAATTTCAGTCAAATACGCGGTAAAAATCAACAACCGGGATGGACCAAGTCACAGTCCCCCAACGGTGCTCTACCCCATGCCCATATCCGGCGTGCAAGTCACCTCAATACAGCACTATGATGTGCAAATCCGGGGTTTCTAACCAGGATATCATTTACAAGTATTACTCACCTCAAACCGGTGAAATTCCTCGCTTGCGACAGCTTTTCCCCTCAATTCGGCCTCCACGCGCGTCGAATCTAACCAAAATCAGAGCAGATGCATTACAATATGCTAAGGGAACAATGCCTAATCGAAAACAATCGAAAAATATCAAAAATCTCAAAACTAGCAAAGCTCGAGTTCCGGGCCCACTTCTCAAAAAATTACGAAACTTACAATACCGGATTCCTTGTCTCGCCATGAGTTCATACATACCAAGAACTCCCAAATCCAAGCTCAAATGAACTATCAAATTCCAATTTGAAATTGTCAAAAACTCAAGCCCTAGTTTTACCTCTTTTTTGGTGAATTTCAACCAATTTCCATGTTAAATCTAACATAATCTCGTGTATTTAGGCTAAGGAACTTACCTCCAATCAAGCCTCCTTGAATCCCTCTTCAAATAGCTCTCCCAAGCTCTAAAGTCGCTCAACAATGGAGGAAAAATAACATAGGCTTGCGGATGAAATATCAATTAAAACCCTTCTGCCCAGCTCGAGTTTCGCTTCTGCGGTCCACTGACCGCACCTGCGGTACCGCTTATGCGTCAATTTGACCGCTTATGCAGTCTAACTTAAAACCATCGGGGACCGCTTATGCGATCCAAACACCCGCTTATGCGGTTTCCTCCAACCGCTTCTGCGGTCTTCAATCCGCTTACGCGACCCCGCTTATGCGGACCAAGTTCCGCTTTTGCAGAACTTCACCACCCAAGACAAATTCGCTTCTGCTCTCCTTCATCCACTTCTGCGGAATCGCTTCTGCGGTCCATTTCCACAGAAGCGGAAATACCAGCTGACAGCAAAAACAAACCTGAAGCCAAATTCAAAAACTTCTCGTTTTAACACCCGTTCTCACCCCGAGGCCCTCGGGACCTCAACCAAAAGCGCAGACATGATCTAATACCTTATTCAGACTTGCTCGAACCTTCGAAACACTATATTTAACATAAAAAATCATCAAATTTCACCAAATCAAAGCCTAAGTTCTTCAAGAACTTCCGAATTGCACATTCGATTAAAAACCCGACCTAAACACCTCCGAATGACCTGAAACTTTGCACACATATCCAAAATCACCTAACGGAGCTACTGCAACTCTCGAAATTCCATTCCGACCCTCGGATCAAAATCTCACCTATCAACCGGAATTCGCCAAAATTCAAACTTAGCCAATTCAAGCCTAATTCTACACCGGAACTCCAAATTCAATTCCGATTTCACTCCTAAGTCACAAACCATCCCGCGAAGCTAACCGAATCATCAGAATTCACATCCGAGCCTCCTAACTAAATAGTCAACTTCCAGTTGACTTTTCCAAAATAAGCTTTCCTTTAAGAGACTAAGTGTCTCATTTCCAACTAAAACCAATCCAATTCTACCCGATCAACTGAAACACTGATATTGAAACATAGTGAAGCATAATATGAGGGAAACGGGGTGGTAACTCACATGACAACGGGCCGGGTCGTCACAGATTGATAATTGGTTCTATATGATACTTATCTTATTCTGAGTAGTACTTGCCGGATTGCTTGTTAATTGACGGAGCTCTGTACTGTCTCCCCTAAATTAAACTTCAAATTTATTCTAAAATTATTTCTTTACCTTATTTAATCTAGTACTTAATTATTAAACAATTTCTTATAAGGTTTTCCTTAAATCAAGTAGTACTAGCCCAATTTTACTCGATTCTGTATTGTTATTTGATTCATGTTGACCTTAATTGATTGTTAATTGATTTTCATAACTTATATAACTGCTATTGCATTACTGTTTGCTTTCCTCTCAACTGGTATGCCTTAACTCCTATTATTCTATTCTATATGCTTTATTCGATTAGTCTATTTAAATTTTCAGCATGCTTGTGCTTTCTATATGACTACATGATCCCACTTAGTGATAATAAAATAAGTTACCTTCAATAATATGAAACCTTGTCTAATTTTGTTGTATGTTCTCTATTCTAACTATTGTTAGATATTGTAAGTATGATGACCCGGACGGTCGTTTTAAGAATTTATACGCCGATACTCTATTAACTGCTTTCCTCAAGTTTTTCTTCTATTTTGATTTGCCGAGATGTTTGGTTTAGAGTTTCGGAGTATTTTGGGACACTTAGCCCCTAAATGAGAGCTTAAGCTTTAGAATTAGGATCGTATTCAGAGCAGTGTGAAGTCGGCCTTGAAATGGAACTTCATCAGTTCCGTTAGCTCCATTGGGTGATTTCGGGCTTAGGGGCGTATTGGGATTGTGTTCTAGAGGTCCGTAGCTTATTTATGCTTGAAATGTCGAAAGTTGAATTTTTGAAGTTTCCGGTTCGATAGTGAGATTTTGATATCGGGGTGGGAATGGAATTTCGGAAGCTGGAGTAGCTACGTAGTGTTGAATGTGACGAGAGTTTTCGGAGTTCTTAGGCTTGAATCTGATGTTAAATTGGTGTTTTGATGTTGTTTTGAACGTTTCGAAGATTGAAAAAAGTTTTAATGATGTTTTAGGAATAGTTGGCATGCTTGGTCGAGGTCCGGGGGGCCTCGGGTGTGTTTCGGATGCTCAACGGGTCATTTTGGAATTTAGAAAATTACAAAAAAGTTGCAGCAGTCAGTTCTGGTTTCCTTCTTCGCATTCGTGAGTGGGGTATTGCATTCACAAAGAGGAGCAGGGACTGGTGAATGTATAATTCTTTGTATTCTCAAAGGTATTCCCCCATTCGCGAATTTGTGAGATCTTATGCCTATGCGTTCGTGAAGGCAGTTGATAACTAGGGATTTTGACGTATTTCACACTCCTTCTTACTTATGCTTTGATTTGAAATTCATACAAAATAGTCCCAAAAGTCTCACAAGTTGTGGTTGATTGCAGGTTTGATCAACAAAGTGACAAGATGTCAAAAATTAGCTCAAAAGGAGTGAAACTTGCACAAGTGCCAAAGACAAGACAAAGCTCAGGCTAAATAAGGCCAGTGTGGCCGCACTACATTCTGTGCGGTTCGCACTGGGAGATTCAGAGAGTTGATTTCCAGGCAAAGAGGAAAAGAGGAAGTGCGGCCGAACTACCATTTTTTGCGATCCTCACTGATATCAACGCGGCCACAGTCCATTCTTCGCGGTCCGCAGAACACAAGGTCGGAGAGATGCCATTTTCACGGTTTCAAGCTAATGTGGTCCGCAGTCGATTTTGTGCAGACCACAAAGAAGCCTCCGCGGCCGCAATCCATCTTGTGCGATCCATAATGCCTGAGTTCAGAGAGTCAGATTTTGAGGTTCCTAGCCCTAGTGCAGCCGCACACCATTTTGTGCGGTCCGCACTAACCCCGTAGGGGCATTTTTGTCCAAATTTTTCAGCCTAGTATAAATAACTTCTTTTTCCATTTTTAGGGCATCAGATATTGTAATTAAGAATTTACGCTCGTGGGTTCGAGATTATTAGTTGAATCTTTGTGTTTACCATAGTAATTATTTAATATGAGTTTAGCTTCATCTATTTCTTGCTTTTCTTCTTTGAATATGAGTAGCTAGACCCATAAACTAGGGTTGTGGCTCAACCCTAGTATGGGTAATTGATGGCTCTTGTATTTTAGGGCTAAATTAACTATGGGTGTTTGTTATTTGGGCTAATTTCATAGTTAATTTCTGAATTAGTGGTTGCAAACACTAGTTTGTGCTGAGTTGACCTGAGCTCTTCTTGAGAAAGAGAGCCTAAGATTCCGAAATTGATCCAACAAGGAATTGGGGCGTACTCAAGAGATTGATAGACCCAATTAAAGGGTATAACCTCTAGAGAGTAATACATGACTTGAACCCTAGTTGCTTGTACAAATTTGCATACCCAATTGGTTTTGAGAAAGTCAATTCAGGCAAAATCACTCGAACCACCGAGAGGTGTAGAGTGGGTAAAGTCGTGCAACGATTATAACATACTCCCCAAATATGTCAAACGTGCCTTAGACTCAAGTACCCGTCAATTGACTACCTAGGCGGAAGTTAATACCCTAGTGCCTTTTAAACCTATTTGAACAACTCGATGCATTATAACTCTTAGCATAATTTAGTTGCAATTACCATTTGTAGTTTGATAATAGTAGAAGTAAACAAAACCCCAAAAATGAATAGAAGTGTAATTAAGAACACATTGCAATTCTACACTAGATAGATACTCGATTCTAAATTCTAGCTCTCTGTGGATATCGATCCCGACCCTAAATCAATTAAAAGCTGCTCCGACCCTCTTTTGCTACTTAATTAGTAGTGCCGAGTAGGCCGTGTTTACATTTTGGCGTCGTTGCCGAGGAGATAACGATTTTGGCTATCTATTTAGTTAGTTTTGTGTATTTTTATTCTTTCCTTCTTTGTTACTAATTGTATGTCAATACTTCAGGTATAAAATGGCTTTAAATGCTAATGACCCTCTTAGAAACATGATTGCGGGAGAGGAGGAAGATGACAATGGAGATGAGGAGGTGCCTCTTGTATCTCCTGGACCACGAAGAGGCCGCCAGGCCAATGTTAATGAAAATATTCCAGACCTTCCTCCACCAACTCTAAGAGCGATTCCTCGGGTGCTCCCAAACCAAGGCTATACAAGTGCAATTGTCCCACCCCGAATTCAGGCGGGCTAATAATGTGATGCTGACATTGTTGGAGCAGCGTGGGTACTTCACGGGCGCTGCCGTTGAAAATGCTTACAAACATCTCAAGGGGTTCGTGGATACCTTTTGAGGGAGCAAGCAACCAATGTGTCCGAAGATGCACTCCAGTTGAGACATTTCCCATTCTCACTTAGAGGGAAGGCTTTGGATTGGCTTTAGCGACTTCCCAACCATTCCATCACTATTTGGGATGAGTTGGCGGATAAGTTCATAGCAAAGTTCTTTTCACTAGGACATATGGCGACATTGCGGGATGAGATCTTGGCTTTCAAGCAGGAGCTCACCAAACCATTGCATGAGATTTGAGAGAGATATAGAACTATGGTGAAGGAATGCCCCAACAATGACATGACAGAGAATATGTTGCAACAAACTTTCTACCGGGGCATCAACACTACAAATCAATGCATAGTCAATCAACTCGCTAGGGGTAATTTTATGAATTTGACATATGGTGAAGCTTGTGCCATTCTTAATGAGATGGTGGATACATCCTCCGCTTGGTGAAATAGAGTCAATGTGCCCCAGGGTGACCCCACAGTCACTCATTTGCACAAAGAATTACATGACCATGGGCAAGCGATAGCAGAATTGACAACTACCATGAACCAACTAGCAAAGGCACAGTTGCAACAAGTCCAAAATCCTCGCCAAGTGAATGCTATGAAGAGTGTTAACATGCTAGTTAACCAAAGAAGGCGAAGAGGTCAATAGAACCAAGGGAATTCAGATCAATTTGACAATGATGGTAATGGATTTCAAGATGATGGCTATAATGAGCAAAATGAAGAGGTACAATATGTGAACAATTATCAAGGCCAAAGAGGCAATTCTTCCAACCAACAACAACAATGGAGGTCCCAAGGTAATTTGGGCAATCAGCGAGGCAACAATAATTGGAACAATCACCAATAAGGGAACAACAATTGGGGAAACAATAATAAAAATTCGAATTGGGGAAATCAAATCAACAATCGGAACAATCAAGGAAACTGGGGGAACAGCAACAATCAGGGTGGATGGAACAACAATCAAGGCAATCAGGGGAAAGGTTTTCAAAGGCCCTCAATGTACCAATAACCGAGAAATCCACCACCTTTTCCTTCCCAAGGTCCTAGTTCTTCCAACAATGATATGGGTATAATTGAAATGATGTTCGAACAAATGATGAAGAAGAATGCGGATTCGGATGCTCAATTGTCTTCTTACAATAATTCCATTAGAAATTTGGAGGTGCAGCTAGGTCAAATCTCTCAATCCTTGAATACACACCCTAAGGGTGCTCTACCAAGTGATACGGTAGTGAACCCAAAGAACGGGAACAATCATGTTATGGCGGTGACCACTAGGAGTGGATGAGGAGGTGATGTTAATGCCTCCAAAAAAAGCAAGTTTAGGGTGATGCAGTGGAGTTGCAAGAAGATGAAATTCCTTTGGTGGGTGAGAATGTGGTTGATGAAAATGTGCATGAAGAAGTGAGGATTGATATTCAAAATGCCGAGGTGGAAATGCAAAATGACGTGAACCCGTCTAGGGAACACGTAATTGATATGCCGGAACCGGTTGTGAAAAAAGTCAAGGCATCCTTTCCTAGACCACCTCCACCTTATCATTAAAGGCTAGCCAAGTAGAAAAGTGAGAATCAGTTAAAAAATTTCATTGACATGATAAAGAGCTTATCCATCAATGTGCCTCTGGTGGAGGCTTTGGAGCAAATGCCTGGTTATGCCAAATTCATGAAAAATTTGGTGACCAAGAAAAGATCCATGGATTGTGAAACTATCAAGATGACCCATCAAGTTAGCGTTATAGTACATTCGATGGCTCCAAAGTTTGAGGATTCCGGTGCTTTCACCATCCCTTGCACTATTGGTATTGCTGACTTTGCTAAGGCTTTATGTTATTTAGGGGCAAGTATCAACTTGATGCCCTACTCAGTTTTTAAGACTTTGGGTATTGGGCAACCAAGGCCAACTTCTATGAGATTGCAAATGGTGGATAGATCAATGAAGCGACCTTCGGGTATTGTTGATGATGTGCTTGTCTGGGTGGACAAATTTATTTTGCCAGCTGATTTTGTGATATTGGATTGTGAGGTGGACTATGAAGTCCTGTTCATATTGGGGAGGCCTTTCCTTGCTACGGGAAAGGCTATAGTTGATGTGGAAGCAAGGGAACTCACACTTTGGGTGGGTGATGAAAAGGTAGTATTCCATGTGTGCAAGTTAATGAAGCAGCCCAATTGCACCGAATTGTGCTCATTTATGGATCTAGTCACGACTGTGATAATTGATTATACAAGTGCTATGATCAATGTGGAGGACCCGTTGGAGGCCGTGTTGTTAAATATTAACATCAATGATGATAAAGGCCGAGTGGAGTGCATGAATGCTTTGCACGGAATGGGCTCTTATTCTTATGAGCCTAGGAAGCTATCCTTGGACCTTGAAAATAGAAAGACTCCTCCAACAAGGCCTTCAATTGAGGAACCTCCAATGTTGGAGTTGAAGCCATTGCCTCCATAGCTCAGATATGAATTCTTAGGGCCTAGTTCTACTTTACCAGTTATTCTTTCCTCGTGTCTTTCTAACTTGCAGGTAGATGCCACTTTGGCGGTGTTCAAAAAGAGGAAGAATGAAATTGGATGGACTTTAGCCGACATTCGGGGAATAAGCCCTACATTCTGTATGCACAAGATCATTTTGGAGGATGATGCAAAACCCTCCTTGGAACATCAAAGGATATTGAACGAAGCAATGCAAGAAGTGGTGAAGAAAGAAGTGATAAAGTGGTTAGATGTTGCAGTTCTGTACCCTATTTCCGATAGCTCATGGACTTCTTTGGTGTAATGTGTGCCTAAAAAGGGTGGTATGACTATGGTGACAAATGACAACAATGAACTTATTCCCACTCGGACAATTACCGGATGGAGTGTATGCATGGACTACTAGAAGCTGAACAAGATGACCTGCAAGGATCCCTTCCCATTGCCATTCCTTGACCAAATGCTTGATCGCCTTACCGGGTGTGCCTTTTATTGCTTTTTGGATGGATATTCGGGATATAATCAAATCTTAATCGCTTCGGAGGATCAAGAGAAGACCACATTTAATTGTCCATATGGCACCTTTGCTTTCTCTCGGATGCCTCGGCGACATTCCAACGATGCATGATGGCTATTTTCACCGATATGGTGGAAGATATTTTGGAGGTCTTCATGGACGATTTTAGTGTGGTTGGTGATTCATTTGAAGAGTGTTTGGGAATTCTGGATAGAGTTTTGGCCCGTTGTGAAGACACAAATCTCGTACTCAATTGGAAAAATGCCACTTCATGGTTGATGAGGGCATAGTGTTGGGTCATAAAATTTCAAAGCATGGGATTGAAGTTGACAAAGCCAAGATAGAGGTGACTTCAAGGCTTCCTCCCCCCGCTTCTGTTAAGGGGGTGAGGAGTTTTCTTAGGCACGCGGGGTTTTACCGGAGGTTTATAAAAGATTTTTCGGAGGTGGTAAACCCCTTGTGCAAGCTACTAGAAAAGGATGTCAAGTTTGTGTTCGATGAGGGATGTATGCAAGCATTTGAGATTCTCAAGATTAGGTTGACCGCAACCCTTATCATTACCGCACCAAATTGGAGCTTGCCTTTTGAGCTCATGTTCAATGCGAGTGACATTGCGGTTGGGGTTGTTTTGGGTCAAAAACTTAACAAAATGTTTCATTTAGTGTACTATGCATGCAAGACCATGAATGAGGCTCAAAGGAACTACATGGTAACCGAGAAGGAGTTGTTGGCCATAGTGTTTTCAATGGAAAAGTTTCGGCCATATCTTATGGGGGCCAAGGTCACAGTGCACACCGATCATGCCGCCCTTAGGTAGTTGATGACAAAGAAATACTCCAAGGCAAGGTTGATGCGATGGGTATTACTACTTCAAGAGTTTGATCTTGAAATTGTGGACCGAAAGGGTAGTGAAAACCAACTTGCGGACCACTTGTCCAGCTTGGAGGAGGAAGGAATGCCATGTGATGGCGTAGAGATCAATGATACATTTCCCAATGAGAAACTACTTTATATTTCAATGAGTTATATGTTGTGGCTTGCGGATGTTGCTAATTACCTTGTGACTGGCATTGTCCCGTGTGAGCTCTCTTCTAACCAAAGAAAGAAGCTCAAACGGGATAGTTTGGATTTCTATTGGGATGAGCCGTATTTGTTCAAGATTTGCATGGATGGTATGATCCGAAGGTGTGTCCCGGAGGAAGAACAATTGAGTATCTTGGAGGCTTGTTATTCCTCTCCCTGTGGTGGCCATCATGGTGGAGTGAGGACCTCTTCCAAAGTTATTAGTTGTGGATTCTATTGGCAAACTTTTTACAAAGATGCAAGTGATCTTGTGAAAAGGTGTGACGAGTGCCAAAGAGTGTGTGGAATTTTGAAGAAAGATGAGATTCATCTCAATACCATCCTTGAGTTTGATATTTTTTTATGTATGGGCATTGATTTTATAGGCCTGTTTGTTAGCTCATGTGGGAACACATACATTTTTATAGCGGTGGACTATGTTTCAAAGTGGGTTGAAGTCGTGGCTTTGCCCAACAATGAGGCCCAAAGTGTTGTTGAATTTCTCAAGAAGAGCATCTTTACAAGGTTTGGTACGCCTCGTGCAATCATAAGTGATGGGGGATCTCATTTTTGCAATAGAGCTTTTGACACTTTGCTTTCAAAGTATGGTGTCAATCACAAAGTTTCGACCCCCTATCATCCTCAAGCAAGTGGTCAAGTTGAAGTCTCCAATAGGGAAATCAAAAGCATATTGTCAAAGATGGTCAATGAAAATAGGACCGATTGGTCAAAGAAGTTGGATGACTCTCTAAGGGCTTATAGGACTGCTTACAAGACTCTGATTGGTATGTCTCCGTATTGGTTGGTGTTTGGAAAATCGTTCCATCTACTAATTGAGTTAGAGCACAACGCCGTGTGAGCCTTGAGGAAGTTGAACCTTGAGTAGGATGTAGCTGCTAATCTTCGGGTGGAGCAACTCAATGAACTTGATGAATTTAGATTCAATGCCTACTCTAGTTCGTCCCTGTATAAGGATAAAATTAAATACCTTTACGAAAAGTATACTCGAGGCAAAGAGTTGAAGGAGGGGGATTCGGTGCTCTTATTCAACTCTCAGCTAAGGTTGTTCCCAGGAAAGCTCAAGTCAAAATGGAGTGGACCGTTTGAAGTAGTGTGTGTGACCCCGTTTGGTGCTCTTGATTTAAAGAACAAAAGTGGGGAAGTTTTTAGAGTAAATGGTCATAGGGTCAAGCATTATCTTGGAAAAATTGATGACACCCACGTGGTGGCACTCCTTTATTTCAAATGATGTGATGGTAACCTGCATCGTGCCGCGACGTTAAATCAAGCGCTTCTTGGGAGGCAACCAATGTGTTTTTATTCTTGTTTTTCTTTGATTTTCTTCGTAGTATATGATTGGTTTTTGGGCTGACTGGTTGCGAGATGTTACAAGGTTGTGTCGATGCAGTGCAAGACATAGTAAAAAAATGCACAGGTCTCTGGAGTTTCCAGTGCAGCCGCACTACATTCTGTGCGGACCGCACTATAAAGGGTGAAATGTGACTTCTCTGAAGTTTGCCACTGCGGCTACACTACATTTTGTGCGGTCCGCAGTGGACCACTGCGATCGCAGTCCATTTTGTGTGGACCACAGTGGGTTGCTTGGTTTGAACTTGAACAAAATAGTGCAGTGCGGACCGCGGTCCATTTTGTGCGGTCTGCACTGGTTGGTAATACTGGTCCCCAAGGATTTTTCTATAAATAGCCTCTGAGGCCCTACGTTCAAACTTTCGATCCTTTAATTCTCAGACTCTCAAAAACACTGTTCATCTTGCCTGCTACTCGTAATTCTTGCTTGGACTTGTTGATCTTCTTCCCATCTCACATCTGGTACATTAATAGCAATTTAACTGCTTTAAATTTGTTATTTTCTTTTTCTTTTTTGTTTTTCTTAGATTTTATTTTTTCTTCCTCCCGTATTATCCTCATTGTTTAGGTTAGGTTAATTAAATTCTTGATTCATGTATCCTTAGTTAGTTGAATGCACTGGGAAATCACTTAGGGACATTAATTAGGTGCAAAAATGAGCTAAAAATTGAAAATTTCATGAACCCTAACTTACTGCCACAACTAGGCACTCAATGCGGACCACAATCATTTCTGTGTGGTCCGCGGTGCCCCTATGCGGTCCGCACTACCATTCTGTGCGGACCGCATTGATGAAATTCTGGGAAACTGAACTTTGGGCAGTACGGCCACACTACAATCGTGTGGACCACATTGGCCCCTGTGCGGCCGCACTACATTTTGTGCAGTCCGCACTGGCTAGATATAGAAGGTGGGTAGTCTGAACCCCACCCCTGTGCGAACCGCATAGCCATTTTGTACGGTCCGCACTGGGGGCTTTGTACAACTTCTCCCTTCTGTAATTTTTTCTACAATTATGCTTCTTAACTGATTAAACTGAGACTAACAAGTTGATTGAATTATGATTGCAAACAATTGTGAAATAACGGGGTAAAGGTTCTAAATAACTAGGCAGAGGAGAATCTTCCAGGGCAGGGAAGCAGAAAATGATAAAACTTACTCCCCAAGTCTGAGAAAGCATTAAAAAGATAAGAAAAATTATCAATGTTGCAGACAAGGCCTATGATCAGTCCGAGAGTGAGTATGAGCCTTCCCAGGAGATTTCCTCCGACTCAGTACCAACACACATCCCTAAATGGCCGGAGAGGCATAAAATAAGAGACACTCCTCCACCGTCACCCACTGCCCAAGCACCAACACATGTTATTTCTAATTCATCTGAGGGCTCAGCAGCAGGTAGTGGGGAATACTCCACCTCTCCCACGGCTTTATTATTTGGAGAGGATGCAGTAGGAGATGAATAAGTAGAGGGAGATGAGGAAGTAGCAGAAGGAGGTGAGCCTCAAGTAGGGGGCATTGCTAGAATCAGAAAGCTGGAGGTTTGGCAAGATCTATTTGTTAGTGAGGTGGCATATCATTAATTTCGGGAGTGGTGGCCGGTGAGAAAGTTGATCCCAAAGCAGAGTTTCATTGATAGAGACCTGCTACCTCACAATCCCAATGTGAGGAGGCATTTTAGGGAGAGAATTGGCTGGGGCACTTCTTTTCTGATTGTATGGATGCCAATGAGCACTTGGTCAAAGAATTGTACGCCAACGTTTCCCACATCAAAAAGGGTACAAAGTTGACCAAGGTGCGGAACTTGAAGGTCTTATTTGATGGGAAGACGATAAATGATTACCTTGGCTTCGATGAGAAGGATGAGTCCCTATACATGGCGAAGATGGAACTAGGTGAAGAGGTCCGTCCATGGTTGGAACAATACCTGGCAATCCCGGGTACCACCCCTGACTGGTCGACTGCTGGTGTCAAAATTCTAAGACGTAGTTTGAACTTTGAAGCGAGGGGCTGGAAGACATTCGTATGTAGCATGTTGGACCCTACCACTCATGATATCACCTTACCTCTTCACCGGGCTATTTTGATGGCTTCGATCATGGTGAGGTACCCAATCAATGTGGGGAATGGGATGTCGAGGATTATCTCAATTGTGGGTGTCAAGCATGACAGAAACTACCTGTTCCCCAGTTTTCTCACCATGTACTTTAGGAATCTGAAAGTGGAAAAGAGGCCCTTCGACATCAAGGTCAAAACGAAGTCCCCATTTTCATGGTAAAGCATGCAGGGGGGTGATAACCCTAAGAGCAAGAGTTTCAAGAGTACAGTTACTGCTCCAACTGGCCAGTCTGAAGAGCTAGTTGTAGTAGTGACTCCGACTGAGCCTGCCACTACTTCCACTGCTATGCTTCCTAGTCCATCCACCTCAGCAGCCCCAGAGATCCCATCTTCCTAGGCGTATCCCATTACTGCCTACCGACTGAGCCAGGCACTTTTGAGTATCAACAACTGGGTGCAGACTGCCTTATCCAAGTTATCCATCATGACTACCACTATAGAGGCTCAGTCGGCACCTCCAGCCCTACGCGTTCCCCAGTCAATGAGGATGCTCTCAAGGAGATATTAGACAACCAAAATAAAATCCTCGACACGCAGAAGGTACTGACTGATGCAGTTTCTTCACGTAGCAAGGCTCTCAAGGAGCTTCCAAAGGAGCACAAAAAGCTGAGGAAGACATGGGCCTCCAAAGAAACTTTGAAGGAGTTGAGAGTTGATGTAGACAGACTAAAGGCAGATCACCTGCCTTTAGATTTACTACTCTGAGATCCAGTACCAGCAGATCATCCCCAGCCAGAGCGGTCTTAGAGGCCTCCCAAGAGAGGAAGGATGATCCCTACAGCTGGTGATACATTCATCCAGCTGGCAGACCCACCAGAGGTTTCCTCCAGTCAGCCATAGGATGCACTTCCAGAGCCTGTCCAGGTCCAGGCCCAGGTCCCAGCAGCAGAGCAGTAGGACACAAGGAACCAGTCTGAGGTTCCTGAGCATCGTGAGGACCCAGGGACCACTCAGGAGCCTATGCAGACAGACAGGCCATAGGTAGTTTTCTATATCCTTTTTCCCTATCATTATTTTGTGCTTTATTTGGATTAGTTGGCATTGGGGACAATGCCAGCTTTCATTTGAGGGAGTAGGCCCTACATTTTGGATGATTTTATATATTTAACAATTTTTCTGCTTTCTTGATTTTTCATCTTTGGTCTGTATATAATTTTAACATTTCGTTACATTTATCGCACTTTGGGTCTGTATATAAAGTTATGTTACATTGTATATATTCATCCCATCTATTGTATATTCAAATCCCCTATTGTATATATTCATTCTACTTTCCGCAAGTTTTTCATTCTTATTCGTAGCTTCTTGCTTTCAATGTTTGAAATAAGCCTTTGCTTTTCTTAATGTCACGGTTCTTTCCAAAGGTGGAGTATTGTGTGAACCGGGTGGCTCTTCCCAATGATGGATGGCATAACAACCTTCTTAAGGGTTTGAGTTCGTTTTCTTTTTGTTTTTAGTAGTTAGTAGTTAAGGGTGCCTCAAGCAAAGCTTCACTTGGGCCTAGCATATTTGCCTTTGATCTTATGGTCAAAAACAATTTGTTGTGTTTAGGATGGTGAAAGTCGTGACCTTGAGACTCTTGTGCTGACCAATAATCATCAAGTGGTTTCTCGGGACCATTGTGCGCTCAAATCTTATCTAAGGTCGTTGTGGGCCCCCGACTCTGTGTCTTTAGCAATCTCATAGCTTGTGTGGTGAGTAATCGCATTGCAAGTCCAAGTCCCAAGCCATTGGTCTAGAACTTGCCCTGAATGTTTATTGAGGCGATATCCTAAGTGAATTTTGACTTAAGACATGATTATAGACTCTCCTTGGTCCAAATGATAGTTGAACACATCCACAACCTACCAATGATAAGATCCCTAGTCAACCCTTTTGAGCCTTAGACCTTTTCCTTCAAGAACCATGATACAAGCCTATACCCGTTAAAAAAGAAACCCTCTCTTGGCACTCGATCTTTCCTTTAGCACATGGCAAAAGTATAAGTTTGGGGGGAGAGACGAGAATTGCAACAAAGTGGTAAAAAGGCACAAAAAAATAAATAAAAGGAAAGGCAATGAACAAGAAAGAAAAGCAAAAAGACAAAAAGATTGTTCAATGTTAAAAGAATAAAAAGGGATTCAAGAAAAGCAAAGAATGAAACGTGTGGAAAAGTTGAAAATGAGAAAAGGTTTGAAATGCATAAGAAAGAGTGACAGTGTGTCTCTCTAACCCCTTAGAAAGAAGTGAAATGATTCAAAGAGTCAAGTAAAAGTGTGCCAAATGAAATAAAAGAAGTGCTTGAGGGAAGATGGAACCCACTTAGACCAAACATATCCTACCATGAACCAAAATCCTTCACTATGTCTCCACAAAAGCCCTATATGATCTTGAGTTGAATGAAGCTTACATTACTGGATACTCACATAAGGGGCAAGCATATGGTACCTAGAGCCGGACTTGTTATTTTTTCCTTGAGAGAGATGAGTGAATTTCCATTTACCTCGTTCTGTGTGCCACTATCCTAAAGGTGAGGTTTTCTTAGGGAGAGTTGAGGATCTAAGTTTGGGTTCCACAATGACTAAAGTAATAGAAAGAGTCCTTTGATGTGTTGAGTGAACCCTTGATGCTCTTGTGTCACACTTGATCCATGGTGTTTTCAAAGAGTAAATGTTGTTTACGATTCATGCGTATTGAGGGTAATTATTAGTCCCAATTGAGGCTAGTTGAGGTCACTTTAGGACAGCTGAAATTTTCTTGGACATTCTCTTAAGGGGTGGGTCTTATTTTGTTTGCTTGAGGACAAGCAAAAGCTTAAGTTTGGGGGAGTTGATAACTAGGGATTTTGACATATTTTACACTCTTTCTTGCTTATGCTTTGATTAGAAATTCATACAAAATAGTCCCAAAAGGCTCACAATTTGTGCTTGATTGTAGGTTTGATCAACAAAGTGACAAGATGTCAAAAATTAGCTCAAAAGGAGTGAAACCAAGTGCCAACGACAAGATAAAGCTCAGGCTAAATAAGGCCAGTGCGGACGCACTACATTCTGTGTGGTCCGTACTGCGAGATTCAGAGAGCTGATTTCTAGGCAAAGAGGCAGGCGGATGCACTACCATTTTGTACGGTCCTAACTGAGATCAACGCGGCCACAGTCCATTCTCTACGGTCCGCAGAACACATGATCAGAGAGATGTCGTTTTCAGAGTTCAAGCCAATGCGGACCGCACAAGAAGCCTCCGTGGCCATAGTCAATCTTGTGCAGTCCGCAATGCCTAGGTTCATAGAGTCAAATTTTGAGGTTCAGAGCCCTAGTGCGGCCGCATACCATTTTGTGCGGTCCACACTAACCCCGTAGGGGCATTTTTGTCCAAATTTTTTAGCCTAGTATAAATAGCTTCTTTTTCCATTTTCAGGGCATCAGATATTGTAATTAAGCAGCTGCGCTCGTGGGTTCGAGATTATTAGCTTTTTTGGGCAATTTAGCTACTTTTAACCATTGAATCTTTGTGTTTACCTTAGTAATTAATTAATATGAGTTTAGCTTCATTTATTTCTTGCTTTTCTTCTTTGAATATGAGTAGCTAGACCTATAAGCTAGGGTTGTGGCTCAACCCTAGTGTGGGTAATCGATGGGTATTGTATTTTAGAGCTAAATTGACTATGGATGTTTATTATTTGGGCCAATTTCATAGTTAATTTCTGAATTAGTGGTTGCAAACACTAGTTTGTGTTGAGTTGACTTGAGCTCTTCTTGAGAAAGAGAGCCTAAGTCTCCGAAATTGGTCCAACAAGGAATTGGGGCGTACTCAAGATATTGATAGCCCCAATTAAAGGGTAAAACCTCGAGAGAGTAATACATGACTTGGACCCTAATTGCTTGTGCAAATTTGCATACCCAATTGGTCTTGAGAAAGTCATTTCGGGATAAATCACTCAAACCACCGAGAGGTGTAGAGTGGGTAAAGTCATGTAACGATTATAACATATTCCCCAAATATGTTAAACGCGCCTTAGACTCAAGTACCCATCAATTGAACACCTAAGCGGAAGTCACTACCCTAGTGCCTTTTAAACCTATTTGAACAACTCGTAGCATTATAACTCTTAGCATAATTTAGTTGCAGTTACCATTTGTAGTTTGGTAATAGTAGAAGTAAAGAAAAAACCCTAAAATGAATAGAAGTGTAATTAAGAACACATACGCAATTCTACACTAGATAGATACTCGATTCCAAATTCTATCTCTCTGTGGATATCGATCCTAACCCTAAATTAGGTAAAAGTTGCTTCGACCCTCTCTTGCTACTTAATTAGTAGTGCGGAGTAGGCCGCGATTAGTAGTCTCGTGTTCGCGTAAGAGAATATAAATTGATCATCACGTTCATGATTGGGCATCGCGTTCGTGAAAAGGAAGACTAGCAAGGGGAATTTTAGTGCATTGCGTTTGGTACTATTGTCTCACGTTCGCGAAGAAGAACGTGCTGGGCAAAATGTTTAAGTTCAAAATCGAGGGTTTTGAGTTCATATCACAAAATTGAATTGGGAGCTCGGTACGGAACGAATTTTGGAGAGATTTTCGGAGGGAATTTGTTGGTAGTGATTCTTAACTTCTTTTTGCTTATAACCCATTAATCTAAACATGAATACATCATTTAATTTCAGAATTGGGATGAAAATTGGGGGGAAGTACTTAGACCTATATTTCGAGTTTTGACTGGGGATTTGACATTGGATTTGGATTAATTTTGGTATGGTTAGACTCGTGGGAGTATGAGAATTCTAAAAATTTAAATTTTACCCGATTTCGAGATATGGGCCCAGAGGGCGTTTTGGTCATTTTTCCTAATTTTGTGTATTATCTTAGAAGTAATTAGTGAAATCACTTACTTGACATGTTGTTTACATTATGAAATTGATTTGAATAGATTTGGGCCATTTGGAGTGAGTACTCGGGGAAAGAACGTGGTTTCGGATTGGTTTTGAGCCGGCTCGAGGTAAGTAGCTTGCCTAACCTTGTGTGGGGGACCTCCCCTTAGGATTTGGTGTTTGTTGATATTTGAAATGCCTTGTACATGAGGTGACGAGTGCGTACTTATGCTAATTGTTGAAAATTTAGTTTTTATTAAGTACCGAAAATTGTGTTTCCTTTCCCTGTTATTACTAGTTGAAATTTAAGTTTATTGTTAGATTAGGGAAGCATGTCTAATTGACTTAATTGCTTTACTTGCTCAAACTGCCTTAATTGGAATGTGCAGCATGCTAGGTTAGAAATACCTATTTTACCTTGGTGTGGAATTTGAATTTGAATCATTCATGTTGTTGCTGACTACGAGATGGTATCCCGAGAGTCCCCCTGTCTGTTTACTTTGGGATTACGGATTTGTATTTTGGGAGATCCCCCTGCCCTTTTATATTGGAACAATGGGAATGCACCCGATATATTCCCCCAGTACTGGGTATTTATATTTGGGACTACGGATTCCGGTAGATCCTCGCGCACTACAAATTGAACTATGGGACGGTATCTCGGGAGATCCACTGGATATATACATTTGGACTACGTGTAGGTATCCATAAGATCCACTAGGTATTATATTTGGGACTACAGATCGGGATTCCGATGGATCCCTGTGCACTATGAATTGGACTACGGGACGGTATCCCAGGAGATCCACTAGATATATACATTTGGACTACGGGATGTGTAAGGCCCCATTAAAACTTGTACTCAAAACCTATTAGCCCGTAGTGCCAAGTTGCGAATATGTGTTAGGAATGTGTAGAATTCTTCGCGGCGAGCTTTCTCACCGCGGTTCGGACCCTTTATACTGATCTAAGCATTTAAAAATCAAGAATCAAAATTTTCCAGAAAAGTGCTACTATGCGATCCAGAATGCGGTCACAAATCAAGTATGCGAACCGCATTTATACCGCAAAGTGAGTCAGTGTGTTAGTTAAAATTGAGGTCAAAATGCGGTCCATTATGCGATTGCATAACAGGTATGCAGACCGCATTTCTGCCGCAAACCCAAACAGAATGTTCAGATTTTTGGAGCACTTTTGCGGTCCATTCTGCGGGCCGCATTTCCTCTTTATGATCGCAAATGCGATCGCATACCTGACTCGGGGCTCTAATTTTTATAACTTTTAAACCCGACCCCCTATCGATATATTTGATATTATAGCTCATTTTAAGCATATCTTCTGAGACTTTTAGAGAGAGAGAGAGAGGGTCTTAGAGAGGGAAAGTGTCTCCCATCAAAATTCTCCTTGAGCCTTGCTAAAACATTGAAGAAAATCAAGTGAAGACACCTAAATTTTCATTCCCAAGAGGTAAGATTCATCACCTCAGCTCTTATTTCTACACTTAGCTACATGGGGTCAGTAGAGAAGTAATTCATGTGTATAAGAATAAATTTCTCTGCATGCATATCACACTATAGGATATTGGAAGGTAGAAAAACTAAAAAGAAGGCAATTGGGGGCATAAAATAATAGAAATTCCTCACAAAAAGAGGCTAAGATCACAATGCACCTTTAGTGTTTGATGATATGTTCGAACCAAGCTAGGATTTCAGTTTTGTCACTAATTCTCAGTTCAATTTGTAATTCTTACACAATAGATCGAAGTGCTAAGAGTTCCAGAATTTTGTAATGATTAAGGAAAGCTATGTTGATTGTATGTATGGCTAAAACCCCCTTTTTATTAGAAATTGAGCTCCGTTGGCTTTTATGTTAATGTGGTAAGACTAGAACTTGTTGATGTACCGGTTGTCATTTTATATGAATTGGTGTGCAATTATATATGTATCAACATGAGGAATGTGCCTTAACATGTGTAATGAACTATCCTTGATATTTAAAGATGTTTGAAGAATGCAAATCGTGTGTTGACATGTCTGGGCTATAAGCCAAGATTAAAACTAAGATTTGTCATGCTAACCATGTGAAATCCTACTCGTGTTTGCCACTTGAGTTGCTTCTGTATGTGCCTATGATCACAAATTGCTAGATGGACATTGAAAATGGAAAGGATGTGATAATTGTGGCCCTAAGTGCCAATGAATGGATATGATATATTTGAAATAAAGATTCAAATTAGATGAATAATGAGAAAGGAACAACGCCTAGGTAAGGCGGCCTAGCCGATCGTGTCGTGATCGGACACCATGCTGCACACATGGTGGTGATATGCAAATATTGAAACCCGAAAAAGGAAATGAAATGGTGATTGAAGTTTATGTCTCAAATGAGGTGACCTAGCCGGTCGGGTCAGGATCGGACTCTGCTCAAGATAGCGGTGGTGTTGAGAACAGTGATGGGTATATGAAAGAAATGCCCCAAATTGAATTATGGAAATTTTATGCAAGATTATGTGGCTTATATATATGTGATGATGTGGTGTCCGGTTCAAACCTTTGATTTACTCTTGTGATTTCTTTGGTTCTTGCTTGATAGTTCTTTCTACTAAAATGGTGTTTAGCTATACATACTAGTACTATTCTATGGTACTAATGTCCCTTTTGCGGAGGGCGCTACATTTTTTTAAATGAATGTAGGTGGCTCCATTGCGGATAGTCCCGACCGCGCGTAGCAGGTTACCTTCTTCTCAATGTCTTGGTGAGCCCCTCCGTCCTTCAAGGGGTTATATTGTATATCTTTTGTTGTTGTGGATTTCTATTTTGAGATATAGCTAGGGCCTTGTTGCCGGCATTGTTGTACTCATCCTTTGCATCCTTAAAGGCTCCGTAGACATAGGTGTGGGTCATGCATGGGTGTTTCGGGGGCTTATAAACTATGCTGTAATTATAAAACTCCTGCTTTATATAAATTGTAACCTGATGGAAATTTCGGAAACTAACTTAAACTATGGACTAAGCTTGTAATATGGAAATAGCTATCATTGTTGAATATACTACCTTTCCTTGCCTAATAAAAAGGGAAACATGGTTATCTTATTAATAAAGAGTGGGGTAGGAAGTGTGTGTTAAGGCTTTCTTGGTTGGTTTCACCCGATCGAGCGTTGGTCGCGTCTCTCGAGGTTGGGGCATGATAGGAAGGTATCCCGGGATATCCACTGGATATTTATATTTGGACTACATGACGGTATCCTGGAAGATCCCCGGTTTTTATCTCTATGTTGAATTGTACTCTTTTCTGTGATTATTTCGTCTCTATTATGGTTGTTGTTGTTCGTTCTATTCTGTGTTATTTCTTACTGTTTCACTTAGTTATGTTGTCTCATTCTATATTGATATACCTTATATTTCATTTAATCTCAGTAGGGCCCTGACTTTCCTCGTCACTACCCAACCGAAGTTAGGCTTGGCACTTACTGAGTAACGATGTGGTGTACTCATGCCCTTTCTGCACATGTTTTTCATGTGCAGATCCAGGTACTTCGACCCAGTCCTATCACCCTTGAGGTGAGGCAAATTTTCCAGAGACTTCGAGGTATATCTGCTGCGTTTGCAGACCTAGGAGTCCCTTTCTATTCTCTCTTTAAGTATTAGCCCTTTTGTACTTTCTTTTGCTAGACATTCTGGAGTTAGATACTTGTAGACATTCAAAATCTTGTGATTAATTGAGATTTAGGGTTTTGGGAAATGTTGTTAGTTTCGAGAGTTGGTATTGTATATGCCGAGCGGCATCTTAAACATTGTTTCACTTTGTTATTTCGGTTTTTAATTACTTCTTTCCGTAAATTGTTTATTTTCTGCATTGTTAGGATTACCTAGTCGTAGGGACTAGGTGCCATCATGATAGTTCACGGAAGGTGAACTGGGGTCGTGACAAGTTAGTATCGGAGCTCTAGGTTCATAGGAGTCATGAACCACAAACCGGTTATTTAGAGTCTCGTGGATTGGTACGGAGACGTCTGTACTTATCTACGAGAGGCTATGTAACTGTTAAGAAAATTTCACTTTATTTTATTTCCTTGTCATGCAAGATTTTGATATCACAATTCTAAACCATGTCTTCTATTCTCTTACAGATGGTGAGGACACGTCCTACCCAAGATGATCAGGCACTCGCGCCCCCTACTATAGCCGTCAGAGGCCGGGGCTGGGGTAGAGTACGCGGACGCGCACACGGTGCAGCAAGAGCACCCACGCGAGCTTCTATCGAGGAGCCACCAGCAATTCCAAATGCCTACTGCTACTACTACTCCAGCACTTTAGGAGACTCTGGCACAATTCATGAGCATGTATACCATTTTGGCTCAGGCAAGATTGCTTCCCCTTGCTGCAGCTACATCCCAGCCGGGGGAGGAGCACAAACTCCCACTACCTGCACTCCTGATTAGCAACTGCATGTGGACCAGGTCCCAGAGAATATTCATGTGCAACCTGTAGTCCCAGATCGGCCCGAGGACAGGACAACGATTTTCGAGGATAAGCAGCTGAGGCTTGAGAGGTTCAAGAAGTACAAGCCTTCTGTATTCAGTGGTCTAGCATCAGATAATGCTCTGGAATTTCTAAATGAGTGCTACCATATTCTTCGTAACATGGGTATATCAGGATCGAGCGTGGTTTCCTTCATTGCTTTCCAGGTTCGAGGAGCTGCCTATGAGTGGTGGCGTACTTATGAGTTAGACAGTTTGGATGAGGCAGCTTCCTCGACTTCGACTCAGTTTTTAGATATGTTCCTCAGAGCCTCAAAGACGTATGGCACGCAGAGTTTGAGCATTTGCACCAGGGTACTATGACTGTCTCAGAGTATGCTGTCCGTTACACCAGCTTGGCTAGACATGCACCAGCTTTGGTTTCTACACTCTGTGAGAGGGTTCGCGATTTATTAAGGGGCTTATTCCCAGCATCAAGTCTAGCATGGCTCATAAGTTGGAGGTGGATATTTCTTACCAGCAGGTGGTGAGCATTGTTAGGATGATTGAGGGTGTGCAGGCTAGGGATAGAGAGGAGAGGGAGGCCAAGAGGTCTCGAGAGTTGGGCCATTATTCTGGTACATGTGCCCTAGCTGTAGGTTGTAATTGTAGGGGTTATATAAGTCCCCTTCTCATTCAGCTCCTCCTAGGCCTCGAGAGCCTTATTATGAACCTCTAGTATCTAGTGTACCTCCTGTGCGAGGTGCTTTTAGTGGTCAGTCCAGCAGACTTGGCCCGAGCCAGTCACAACCACCGCGTCCTCCCAGATCTTGTTTTAAGTGTGGTGACACACTCCATATGGTGAGGGATTTCCCTAGATTTAGAAGGGGTGCACCTCCACAGACTTATCAGCCACAACGTGCCCTACAGAGTTCTCAGACTATGGTTATAGCTCTAGGTTCTACCCCACTTGCTGAGCCATCTAGAGGTGGAGGTCAGGGAGGTAGAGGTCGCCATATAGCGGGAGGCCAGGCCAGATACTATGCCTTTCATGCCCGTACTGAGGCTGTTGCCTCTGATTCTGTCATCACAGGTATTGTCTTGGTTTGTCACAAAGATGCATCGGTTCTATTCAAACTAGGCTCCACTTATTATTATTTGTCTTCTTATTTGCTTCGTATTTGGGTGTATCGCGGGATTCTTTGAGTTTCTCTGTTTATGTTTCCACTCCTGTGGGAGATTTTCTTGTTGTAGATTGCGTTTATCGGTCGTGTTTGGTTGCTCTTAGTGGTTTTGAGACCAGAGCTGATTTATTGTTACTCAACATGGTAGATTTTGATATTATCTTGGGCATGGACTGGTTGTCGCCCCATTATTCTATTCATGATTGTCATGCCAAAACTGTGATGATGGCTATGCCAGGTGTACTGCGTGTTGAGTAGAGGGGTGCTTCAGATCACTCTCTCAGTAGAGTTATTTCTTTCCTTAAGGCTCAGCGAATAGTTGAGAAAGGGTGTGATGCGTATCTAGCTTATGTGAGAGGTGTCAGTATTGATACCCCTTCAATTGATTCAGTCCTAGTAGTATGGGATTTTAATTGATGTGTTCCCAGATTACCTTCCGAGCTTGCCGCCCGATAGAGACATTGATTTTGGCATTGATCTGTTGCCAGGAACTCCACCCATTTCTATTCCTCCGTATCGTATGGCTCCTCCTGAGTTTTAGTTATAGGAATTGCTCGATAAGGGTTTTATTAGACCCAGTGTATCACCTTGGGATGCTTCTATCTTATTTGTGAAGAAGAAGTATGGTTCTATGTGTATGTGCATTGATTATCGCTAGTTGAACAAAGTTATAGTGAAGAACCGTTATCCTTTGCCTCGTATTGATGATTTGTTTGACCAGCTACAGGGTGCACGAGTGTTCTTTAAGATTTACTTGCATTCAGGTTACCGTCAGTTGAAGATTCAGGAGCCAGATATCTCAAAAACTGATTTCAGGACTCGGTATAGTCATTATGAGTTCCTTGTCATGTCATTTGGGCTGACCAATGCCCTATTAGTCTTTATGCATTTGATGCACAGTGTGTTCCGGGCATATCTTGACTCATTTGTCATTGTCTTTATTGATGATATTCTGGTATATTCTCGGAGTCCGGAAGATCATGAGCAGCACCTGAGAAATGTGCTTTAGACTTTGAGAGAGAAGAAGTTATATGCTATGTTCTCAAAATCTGAGTTTTGGTTGGATTTCGTGGCGTTTTTAGGCAACGTGGTTTCTAATGAGGGGATAAAGGTGGATCCGAATAAAGTAGAAGTAGTACAGAGTTGTCCCAGACCATCCACAGCTACAGAGATCCATATTTTTTCTTGGCTTGGCGGGATATTACCGTCGATTTGTTGAGGGTTTTTCATCCATTGCAGCACCTATGACCAGACTGACCCAGAAGGGTTCTCCATTCCAGTGGAAGGAAGTGTCTGAAAGCTCAAGACAGCTTGAACTACCGGTCCATTTTTGTCACGCCCCAAACCGAGGGACATGACCAGCACCCGACCGGGTAGCCCCAGTCAAGTGGACCTAGGTGTCTTTCCTATCCCACGTGATACCCCATATTTTCATTACTCATTAATCAAGGAACTAACCATTTTATAATTGATATCAACTTTTCAAAACATACACAACATACTTGGTTACTTAACGAAGTTTAAAACTACATCGCCCAACATACAATTACATAAGTTCACAACCTACATTTACTATCTACGGAGCCTCTAAGGATACAACAGGATAATACAGTGCTTGCCGGTAACAAGGCTCCGGCTATACCTTACACAAAACCAAAATAAGACTACGGAGTAGAAGCGACATGAGCCACGCAGGTCCCCTAGAGGAAAGGGGCTCACCAATACGGCTGATAGAAGATGAAGGAGTGCTACTGCCAGTGAACTGGGGCACCTGATATATATCCACCTACAATCATAACATGAATGTAGCGCCCCCGGCAAAAGGGACGTCAGTACATTTGAATTGTACTGGTATGTATAAATAAACTTTGCCCTAAGCAAACTCAAACCATACACGAGTAGCAAGTAATAATGGAATCAACACTCAAATACACATGAAAAAAAACAATCAGGCCAGACAAGTTTACTATCTCTCCATATCCCCTTCAACATCTTTCACATCAAGGATTTCACAACTTTCTCATATTTTCATTTCAATAGTGATTTCGATCACTTTCCACCCTTATTACCTCGGCCACACTTATTACCGCGGCCACTCTTATCACCCCAACCCACGATTTATCATTTTGTATTGTGGCATGCAACCCAATCCTACCGGACAATCATTCCATTAACAACACAACAACAACAACAAATCACAAAAAACAACAACAATTCTCAAGGAACAACAACAACAATTCCAAAGGCAACAACAACAATTTACAAGAACTTCCCTAGTCATCTATACCATTTCCATCGTATTCCACAACTCATATGCATATTATGTTACAATAGGAATTTTCCACGACAAACCATATATGTTACTACCTTAGCTGTTCTGATTGCATCAATTGTTATTTCCTTCCACCATTTGTTTCACAATGCTTACCATACAGCCCATTTACAATCACACACTTGGTTTACTGCCAATTACTTACACCATTATATCGAAAGACATAACAACAAACACTCAACCATACCGATCACAAGAATTGCACAGACGATTCACGTAGGAATCACTTACCAAGCATTCAAACACCAAACAAGGCAATTTTACAAGTTCAAAGTTAGCCATACATACCTAGAGCCAAATTCCCTTTTAATTTCTACTTCCAACTTCACCAAAAAGCCTGGCAACGTCAATCTAGTGCACAAATTAATACATATTTCTTAGAATCAAAGTTCACAATCACTACCCAAACACATTTAGGTTATCAACCCTCTTTTACACAATTCTTTACTCCCACACAATTACTCTTACTAGATTTTAGGTTTTAATAGACATGCATGAGTGTTTTGACCCCTATTATCAAGAATCAATGCATGAGATTCTCCCCCCCCCCCAGTCAAACTTGAAAGTTAATGAAAAGGTTTTGTATTCTTACCTGCAAGGATGGGGATGAAGATATTCACTTGAAATTTTTTCGACCCAGATCATTTTTAAGAGATTAGTTTTGAAGAAGATCACTTCCTCTCTCAAGAATACTCCTCTATCTCTCTTATTTTTCTCAGTAAAGTGATTAAAAAGAGGGGTTAGGGTGTTTTATTGAAAAGGGGGTTGGGTTTAAAATTTTAGAAAATTTGGAGTCCGAGTCGGGTCTGCGGATTCTGCGATCGCAGATACAAAATGCTGTCTGCATAATGGACCACAAAATGTGTTCCAAAAACCTTTTTCCACTGTCTTGGTATGCGGCGAAAATGCGGTCCGCATAAATAATTTGCGGTCGCATAATGGACTGGATTTTTGACCTCAAATTGACTGAACCATTGACTCACTCTGCGATGCAAAATACGGTCCACATATCAATTATGCGGTCACATAATGGACCGCATCTTGACCTTAATTTTTAACCAACCACTTCCCCAGTATGCGGCAGGAATGCGGTCCGCATACTAGATCTGTGACCACATTCCGTACCACAGAATGGCACTTTTCTGGGAAACCTGATTTCTTTGATTTTTTAAAAGCTTAGATCAATACCAAGGATCCGAACCGCGGACACATATTTGGAACTTGACACTACGAGCTACTAGGTTTTGAGCACAAATTTTTATGGGGCCTTATAGGTTTTGAAATTGCCTATAGGTTCGGGGTCTTATGTTGTCTATTATGATGCCTCGAGGATTAGCCTTGGAGCGGTATTGATGTAGGATGGTAGGGTGATTGCCTATGCATCTAGACATTTGAAGGTATATGAGAGAAATTATCATGTCCATGATCTTGAGTTAGATGCTATTGTTCATGCCTTGAAGATCTAGCGTCATTATTTGTACGGTGTGCCTTGTGAGATCTTTATTGATCACGAAAGTTTACAGCATTTGTTCAAGGAGAAGGATCTTAATTTGAGCTAGCGGAGGTGGATAGAGATGCTGAAAGACTATGATATCACTATTTTGTATCACCTGGGCAAGGCCAATGTGGTGGCCAATACTTTGAGTCGCCAGACAGAGAGTTTAGGGAGTTTGGCTTATTTACCAGCAGCGGAGAGGCCCATGTCGATGGATATTCAAGCCTTAGCCGGCTAGTTTATGAGATTGGATCTTTCGGAGGCCAGTCGGGTTCTAGCTTGCGTGGTCTCTCGGTCTTCATTATTTGATCGTATTAGGGAGCGTCAGTTTGATGACCCTCATTTGCTTGTCCTCAAGGACAAGGTTCAACATGGTGATGCTAGAGATGTGACTATTGGTGATGATGGGGTATTGAGGATGCAGGGTCGGATTTATGTACCCAATATTGATGAGCTTTGGGAGTTGATTCTAGAGGAGGCCCATAGTTCGTGGTATTCCATTCATCCGGGTGCCGCAAAGATGTACCAGGATTTGAGCAGCACTATTAGTAGAGGAGGATGAAGAAATATATAATTGGGTTTGTAGCTCGGTGCCTCAATTGTCAGCAGGTGAAGTATGAGCACCAGATACCGGGTTGGTTGCTTCAGCAGATAGAGATTTTGGAGTGGAAGTGGGATCGGATCACCATGGACTTCGTAGTTGGACTCCCACGAACTTTGAGGAACTTTGATGCCATTTGGGTGATTGTGGATCGGCTGACCAAGTCTGTACACTTAATTTGTGTGTGTACTACCTATTCTTCGGAGCGGTTGGCAGATATTTATATCCGGGAGATTATTCGTATGCATGGTATTCCAATTTCCATCATTTCAGATAGAGGTACTCAGTTCACATCATGGTTCTGGAGGGTCGTACATCATGAGTTCGATACTCGAGTGGAGTTGAGCATAGCATTTCATCCTCAGACGGACGGACAGTCCGAGCGCACTATTTAGGTTCTTGAGGATATGCTTCGTGCATGTGTGATTGAGTTTGGAGGGTCTTGGGATCAGTTTTTGCCATTGGCGGAGTTTTCCTACAACAATAGTTATCAGTCCAGCATTCAAATGGCACCATATGAGGCTTTATACGGTAGGTGGTGTAGATTCCCGGTGGGTTAGTTTGAGCCGGGTGAGGCTAGATTATTGGGCACAGACTTGGTTCAGGATGCTTTGGAGAAGGTTAAGGTGATTCAGGATAGCTCCATACAGCTCAGTCCATATAAAAAAGTTACGCGTACCGGAAGGTTTGTGATGTTTCCTATATGGTTGGAGAGCGGGCTCTGCTTCGGGTTTCACCTATGAAGGGTGTTATGAGATTTGGGAAGAATGGTGTCACGCCCCAACCACGGGAGGTGCGATCGACGCTCAATCAAGTGAACCCAACTGAGCAAGCCTTACTGAACACTTTCTACCCCAAATCAATATGAATATAGAACCCATGCCTTTCATTAATTTAGACGAGAATACATGGTGCATACTACATCATTGGTTCATTTTATATCACAAAGATTTACCGTACGTAAGCTAGTTTCAAGGATTCTTAAGAGTTACAGTTTATAGGGATCACAAGTTTAGGATTACAACATATATAGTGGACTCCCCGAACACCCGTACATAACCCACACTAGTGTCTTTGGAGCCTCTAAGGATACAACAGATAAGCGTAACTATGCCGGCAATAAGGCCGCGGCTATACCTTAAAAGTGGAAAGCTTTAATAACAAAAGATACACCATATAGACCCATGGAAGAAAAAGGGGCTCACCGAGAATTTGAGTAGAAAAATGCTCCGCTACACACGATTGGCATTATCCGCTATGGAGCCACCTACAATCATAACACGAATGTAGCGCCCCCTGGCAAAAAGGGACGTTAGTACATTTGAATTGTACTGGTATGTATAACTAAGCACCATTTTACTAGAAAGAACTATCAAATAGATACAAGCAAATAATATGGGCAAATCAAAGATGCAATTCATATAATCTTTCATACAATTTTCACAACATAGATTAGGGCATTTCTGTCACGTGTTCACCACTGTTCTCAATACCACCGCCATCTCGAGCGGAGTCCGGTCACGACCCGATCGGCTAGGTTGCCTCGTTGGAGGCATTACTCTCAATCAATATTTCATTTCCCTTATCCGGAATTAAATGTCAGCACATTACCACCATGTGTGCGGCATGGTGTCCGATCACGACCCGATTGGCTAGGTCACCTCATTGGAGGAATTACTAGTCAACAACTCCAAATCTTTATCCCACACATATCATAACAATTCATGGACACTCATGGCCACCATCATCACATCGTTTTCCCTTTTCAGTATTCATTTTACAAGTTGTGATCATAGACACATATATCAAAGATAATTCAAGTTGCAATCACAGGTAAGTGAGCACACAGCTAGTATGAATAGTTCTTTATTTTGATGTGTGCTTATAGCCCAAGTAATTCAACACATAAATGTACTTTTCATCACTCTCTAATTATCAAGATTGGTACATTACTCACCTTGAGGCACGTCCTTCACGAATATGTATAGATATATGCAAATCAATTAATGCGTAATGACAATCAATACACTAGCCAATTCAACTCTTACCATACTTTCGTAATGACAACGGAGCTCAATTTCTAATAAAAGGGGGTTTTAGCCATACATACCTCAATAAAGCTTTTCCTTACTCTTTTACAATTTCTAGAACTCTTAGCACTTCGATCTATTGAGTCAGAATTACAAATTAAATTGAGAATTAGAGATGAGATTGAGATTCTAGCTTGGTTCAAGCATATTGACAAACCCTAGAGGTGCAATTTATACCATTTTGTACCCCTCTTTAATTCACCATCTCCCACTACTCTAAGGTTTGATATGCATGCAAGGGATCCATTGTTATACCCATGAATAACCTCACTAGTGACCCCTTATATCTGAGAATAAAACAAATAAGAGTTGGGGTGATGAAGTCTTACCTCTTGAGGTGATGGTTTAGGGGTCTTCACTTGATTTTCTTCAAGGATTTTGTCATACCTTATGGGGGTAATTTGATGGGGAGACTTTCCCTCTCTAAAAGCCCTCTCTCTCACTCTAGAAAATGCTCAGAAGAATGCTTAAAATGAGCTATAACATCCTATATATCGATATGGAGGTCGGGTTAAAAATTAGAAAATTGAAGCCCTGAGTGAAATATGCGGTCGCATTTGCGATCGTAGAGTAAACATGCGGTCTGCATAATGGACCGCAAAATGCTCCCCGAAACTAAACATTCTGACTCAGTCTACGGTAAGAATGCTGTCCGCATTTACATTTTGCGGTCGCAAAGTGCACCGCAGAACTGACACTCACAAAATTCAAAGGAGAATATGCGACGACTATGCGGTCCGCATTTTGATTATGCGACCGCATAGCTGACTTCAATTTTAACCAACATTCTGCCTCACTCTGCGGCAGATATGCGGTCTGTATTTCGATTATGCGGCCGCATTCTGGACCGCATTTCTTGCATTTTTTTGGAAATTTATTCTTCACTTTTTAGTGCATTATTCAATCCAAAAAAGTCCGCACCGCGGCTCGCAAGCTCGCCATGAAGTATATTTATGAATTATTAACACATGCTCCTAACTTGGCACCACGGAATCCGGGTTTTTGAGTAGGGATTTCACGGGGCCTTACAAATAGGAAGTTGAGTCCGAGGTTTATTGGCCCTTTTGAGATATTGAGGCATGTTGGGGAGGTTGCTTATAAGCTTGCCTTACCTCCCAGCTTGGCAGGAGTTCATTCGGTATTTCATGTTTTGATGCTCCGAAGGTATCATGGTGATCCATCGTACGTGTTGGAATTCAGTTCAATCCAGTTGTACAAGGATATATCTTATATTGAGGAGCCAGTGGAAATATTGGATAGGCAGGTTAGAAAGTTGAGGTCAAAGAGCATTGCATTAGTGAAGGTTTAGTGGCAGGGTCAGTCGGTCGAGGAGGCGACCTACGAGACCGATCAGGATATGTGCAGCCGTTACCTTCATCTTTTCACTATTTCTGGTATGTCTCTATGTTTGTTCGAGGATAAACGAATGTTTAAGTATAGGAGGATGTGACAACCCAGCCAGTCATTTTAAGAATTTACGTCCCGATCCCTTATTAATTGCTTTTCCCGAGTTTGTTTCTCCTATTTTGATTTGCCGGGATGTTCGGTTTTGAATTTCAGAGTGTTTTGGGACACTTAGTCCCTAAATGAGAGCTTATGCTTTAGCATTTGGATCGTAGTCAATGCAGTATGAAGATAGCCTCGGAATGGAATTACGTCGGTTCTAATTAGCTCTGTTGGGTGATTCAGGCTTAGGGGCGTATTGGGATTTTGTTTTTGAGGTCCTTAGCTTATTGAGTCTTGAAATACCGAAAGTTGAATTTTTGAAGATTCAGGTTCGATAGTAGATTTTGATATCGGGGTCGGAATAGAATTCCGGAAGTTGGAGTAGCTCCGTAGTGTTTAATGTGATATGCTTGCAAAATTTCAGGTCATTCGAGCAAGGTTTGATAGACTTTTTGATCGAAAGAGTAATTTGAGAGTTTTCAAAGTTCTTAGGCTTGAATCTGATGTTAAGTTGGTGTTTTGATGATTTGAACGTTCCGAAAATTGGAACAAGTTTGAATGATGTTTTATGATTGGTTGGCATGTTTGGTTGAGGTCCCAGGGGCCTCGGGTGTGTTTTAGATGCTCAACGGGTCATTTTGGAGCTTATAAAATTGCTGAATAGTTGCAGCAGTCAGTTCTAGTTTCCTTCTTCGCATTCGCGAGTGGGGACTTACGTTCGCAAAGAGGAGCTGGGGCTGGTGAACGTTTAATGCTTCGCATTCGCGAAGATATTCCCGCATTCGCAAACTTGCAGTCTCGCGTTCACATAGGAGAATAGAAATTTATCATCGCATTTGCGATTAGGCATCACATTCGTGAAGGAGAAGACAGGCCAGGGGGATTTTAGTGCATCGCGTTCGCGACTATTGTCTCATATTCGCGAAGAAGAACGCGTCTGGGCAGAATGCTTAAGTTCAAAATTGAGGGTTTTGAGTTCAAATCACAAAATTGAATTAGGAGCTCAATAGGAGATGAATTTTGGAGAGATTTTCGGAGGGAGTTTGCTGGTAACGATTCTTAACTTCTTTTTACTTATAACCATTAATCGAAACATGAATACATCATTTAATTTCAGAATTGGGATGAAAATTGGGGGAAAGTTCTTAGACCAAGATTTCGAGTTTTGATTGGGGATTTGACATTGGATTTGGAAAATTTTTGTATGGTTAGACTCGTGGAAGTATGAGGACTCTGAAAATATAAATTTTATCCGATTCCGAGATGTAGGCCCGGAGGACGTTTTGGTCACTTTTCCTAATTTCGCGTATTAGCTTAGAATTAATTAGTGGAATCAGTTACTTGAAGTGTTATTTATATTATGCAACTGATTTGAATAGATTTGGGCCATTTGGAGTCGAGTACTTAGGGAAAGAACGTGGTTTCAGGTTGATATTGAGCCGGTTCGAGGTAAGTGGCTTGCCTAACCTTTATGGGGGACCTCCCCTTAGGATTTGGTATTTGTTGATATTTGAAATGCCTTGTACGTGAGGTGACGAGTGCGTACTTGTGCTAAGTGTTGAAAATTCGGTTTTCATTAAGAACCTAAAATTGTGTTTCCTTTTCCTGTTATTACTAGTCTAAATTTAAGCCTACTGTTAGATTAGGGAAGCATGTCTAATTGACTTAATTGCCTTACTTGCTCAAACTGTCTTATATGGAATAAGTGCAACATGCTAGGCTAGAAATACCTGTTTTACCTTGGTATGGAATTTGAATTGAATTGTGTATCCTTCATGTTGTTGTTGTGTGTTTACTTTGGGACTACGGGACGGTATCCCGGGAAATCCCCCTGTCTGTTTACTTTGAGACTATAGATTTTATTCTGGGAGATCCACTGCACTTTTATATTGGAACTATGGGATTGCACCCGGTAGATTCCCCCAGTACTGGGTATTTATATTTGGGACTACAGATCGGGATTCAGGTAGATCCCCGTGCACTATGAATTGGACTATGGGACGGTATCGCGGGAGATACACTAGATATATACATTTGGACTATGGGTAGGTATCCCCGAGATCCACTGGGTATTTATATTTGGGACTATGGATCGGGATTTCGGTAGATCCATGCGCACTATGAATTGGACTACAGGGCATTATCCTGGGAGATCCACTAGATATATACATTTGGACTACGGGACGATATCCCGGGAGATCCACTGGATATTTATATTTTGGACTACAAGACGGTATCTTTGAAGATCCCTGGTTGTTATCTCTGTGTTGAGCTATACTTTTTCCCGTGATTATTTCATCTGGTTGCTGTTGCTCGTTCTATTCTGTGTTATTTCTTATTGTTGCACTTAGTTATACTGTCTCCTTCTATACTAATGTACCTTATATTTCATTTAATCTCATTAGGGCCCTGACTTTCCTTGTCACTACGCGACCGAGGTTAGTCTTGGCACTTACTGAGTACCGATGTGGTGTACTCATGCCCTTTCTGTGCATGTTTTTCATGTGCAGATCCAGGTACTTCGACTCAGTCCTATCATCCTTGAGGCGAGGCAACTTTTCCAGAGACTTAGAGGTATATCTCCTACGTCCGCACACCGAGGAGTCCCTTTTTATTCTCTCTTTAAGTATTAGCCCTTCTGTACTTTCTTTTGCTAGACATTCTGGAGTTAGATACTTGTAGACATTTAAAAGCTTGTGATTTCATGAGATTTTGGGTTTTGGGAAATGTTGTTAGTTTCGAGAGTTGGTATTGTATATGCCGAGCAACATCTTAAACATTGTTTCACTTTATTTTTTCGGCTTTTAATTACTTCTTTCAGCAAATTGTTTATTTTTCGCATTGTTAGGCTTACCTATTCGTAGGGACTAGGTACAATCACGATAGTTCACAGAGAGTGAACTGTGATTGTGACAGTAAGTATGTAATATATGGCTAATTCTGTATGTTAGTTCAAGTATCTTTGCTTTTGTGATTACTTTAAATGCTGATATGAGTATCTCGTCTGAACAAATATCAACTTAGTTGAACTATATGCTAACAAGTGTTTGTTTGTTCTCTAGTGCAGTTCTGTATGTGTTGATTTCTAAACATGTTCCCCCGTACCCTCTATATACTGGTTTTCAAACTTCTACTCTTAGTTATCTAGGTTCCTACCACCCTAGTGTGAGCACTGCCTAGGGTCCCTGAGACTCATTTGAACTCTAACACATTGGGGCTGGTTTTCCAATCTCCTATGAATTCTGTGTTGAATATGTGGTTTTAGTATGAGTATTACCCATGGTCCCTGAGGCTCTTTGGGAACTTTGACAACTGGAAGCCTAGTTTAAGGTGTTGTGGATCACTGCTATTGTTTCAGAGCTAGTGTGTTTGAAGGCCTGGCTCCTAGGTTTATATTGGGCCTGCTAAGGCTCTCTATAGTGTAATAGATATTGTTATGTAATTTATTTATTCTGGGCTGTAATAATCTCTGTAATAAATAGATCTGGGGTTTTTTAGTAAACGCTAGGGAGGGTTTTTCTGATGGTAAGCAACCTCCACTTCCAGCCAAGAGGCTGTGAGTTCGAGTCTCCCCAAGAGCAAGGTGGGAAGTTCCTAGAGAGAAGGATGGGGGGGGTCTATTTGGAAACAGCCTCTCTACCCTAGGGTAGGGGTAAGGTCTGCGTACACACTATCCTCCCCAGACCCCACTAAGTGGGATTATACTGGGTTGTTCTTGTTGTTGTTGTTGTTGTTGTTGTTGTTGTTGTTGTTGTTGTTGTTGTTGCTGGGGAGGGTTTTTCTATATCTTTGTTTGAAACTCGGGTAGAAATTATGCCTACAGGTGTGCTGGTTTGATTATGTGAATGTTACTACTAGTTTAGAGATCATGCCTATAGGATTTTCTGATTGTTTTGTTCTGTATTTCACTCACATACTAGAAATCCTATTTATTGACCCCTTGCATTAGAAATCTTGTCCATAGTATCCATGCACATTTTTAACTTAGATGCATTAGTGACCATGTCTATAGGATTCTATTTATTTAAATAATTACCCTTCCTAGCAATGTGCTTAAAATTCTGTCCACATGTGATTAATAGATATCATGCCTATTGGAGGTAAAAAAATTAGTTTCTACTTAGATACAATGCTTAGGAATAAAAGGAATCTGATTCAAACCTAGAAATCATGTCTATAGGATTTAAGCCAATAGATATCATGCCTATAGGGTGAAATCAGTTTGTAAACTTAGAAACCATGCTTGTAGAGGTTTAAATCAAGTCAACACTTAGAAATCCTGCCTATAGGGGTTTATATTAATTAGAAGGCATGTTTATAGGATCTAAAGGGATAAAACTTGTCTTCATAAGTTAAAATCAATTATTCGCTTAGAAATCATGTTATAGGTCTATAATTAATAGTTGTATATATCATGCCTATAGAGTTCTGTTAATCAGTTTTGAGTTCAATCCATAGGGGTTACTAATGATTTTGGGCCTAAAATTATGATATCTTGTTGCCTGAAAATGCCCAGATTCAAGGTTTGATAAAATCAGTAGGCAAATTGATAGGTCCATATGCCCGTCTTAATAAACTATTGTATTGCATTTTGTTTCAACTCATCTATGTATCCTTCCTATAGGATCCCAAATTAACAAAATCTATTAATTTAACGGCGTGTAATTGTTGTCTACTTGTGGAGGTTAATATGAGCCCTTATTTTCTCCTTACATGATAGTCCTATTTGAATTTTTTTTTGTCGCCTAGCTTTTCTCATTTTAAGCAACATAGGTTAGTCTAGAACCACCCGAAATAGAGGTCCTAAATACCTTCAGGATCATAGGCAAGGAACGGGTAGTGCACGCATAAGGCATGAATTAGAATCTACTAAAACGCTTAGGTAACAACTAAAAGACTGTAATTGATAAGTAAAGGAAATGATAGCCCATGCGCTGATGCTATGAGTAAAACCCTGACTTGAGAGTTGCAAAGCATTGCATGCAATGATCCTATAGGCTAAAAAACTTAGGACCACCCCCCATACCCCTGTGTAAAAATAAGTTGAATAATGTATCTGTCCAGTTTGTTTTCCTCTATTTTAAGACTAATTCGCTTGATTTAAGTTTGGCTGGGACCCACCATTGTGGACCTCGAGGGGTGCTAACACATTTCCCTCGAGGCAATTTCGAGCCCTTACCCGATCTCTAGTGATGTAAACTGGTTTTATGAGTTAATTGCTCTAGGTGCCCTAATGCACCTTAATCGGTTTGGTGGTGACTCTTCAAATCCCTTACCCCATCCCAAAAGGAAAGGATTTGTCCTAGAAAATGTCAAAACACGATTTTGCGAGAAAAATGGGGCGCGACAGCATGGCGACTCTTTTGGGGATATCTTTAGGCTATTACCATAACGAACTTGTCTGTGAATTATTCTTTAAGTATGTCTTTATTATTCCACTAATACTTGCACGCCACTTCTATTCTATATAGATTTATTTGTCTATCCTTATTCATTTATGATTTCCCTACCTTGTTTATCACTTTACTATGGAAACTGACTTGTCTCCTTGTTTTTCTTTTCTTAAATGTCTTTAAAATTATTAAATACCTCATTTTATCATTATTCAACATGCAAATAATTGACAACGTGTTATTTTCTTTTTGCATAACTCCATGCTCAACATCATATTCCACTCGTGAGCACTAATACCATAGCGGCACTTGATGAGTGTCCCCGCTCTTCCTAGAGTATCCTCGCTCTTCCTAAAATCACCCTTTTAAATTCGGAAAGGCTTATTTGCGGTAAAACTAGCCGTGCAGTCGACAATTTTGTGCCTTTCCACATCAAGTTGTCTGCTTGAAGGTACTGGTCTAGACTTCTATAGAAACCTTGCTCTAATAAATAACTGTACATGCATCATGGTCAAACCTAGCTGGAGTTAATATGTTGTCCATATAATAACCCTCTAAGGAAGCCTTGTCCAAAGTCCACCGGGATTTCCATAATCCCAGTGGAAGTAATCATGATATGTGTATTATTTGGAGAGATAAAATGCCGAGATATTAATCGTTAATGTGTAAGTATTCAATTACGAAGGGGGCAATGGTCTAAACTTATTTATTTTGCAGAAAATGCGGCACGAAGTCCCCAGTGTATGGTCCGAAGTATACCACCACTGTTGTTGGACTGGTAGGAAAATCTTTCACCAAGCGATAAAAACCACGTGAAAAAGGTTCTTGGAAATCCACCTTCCTTATTGAACATTCAATCAAAAAACATGGAGATTGAAGCTGTTACTACATTCTGGGGCGGAGAAAGAGTTGTATTCTATTTTGGTAACATAGAAATGACTTCGTTCCTGGAGGAAATCGGAGTGTTCGCTAGATTACCATAGGATAGTCCCGGTTTACTAGTACCAGAAAACCGCAATACTAGGGGGTTTCTAAAAATGATGGTCCTGAGAAAGAATGAGGACTTGGAGCACCTGAAGAAGTCCTACATACCCTTTTACTTCCTCTATGAACAATACAGATACAGCAAATCTTACCGTATCTTTCATGACGAATTCTCCATCACTTCCCTAGGTTGGACTCATTGCAGGGTTTTTGTACTCATCGTCTATTTTTTGGGTATGATAGTGTTCCCAAGCCAAAGGGACAGAATTCACACCAGGTTGGCCATGGTAACTAGAGATTTAATGAAGGGAATTGAAGGATAAACCTATACTATTGTCCTGATGATTGTAGAAGACATATACCAGGCTCTGGATCGCTGCAAGAAGGGGTTCAAACACTTTAAGGGTTGTATCTTGTTACTATAGATTTTATTGTTAGAATATCTTCAGAGGGGTCAATACTGCCAAGAGTTTCCGCGGAGACCATGGAACGATCACATCGCTTTCCACCATCCTAAAAGAATGAACTTTATCCTAGACAGATTGTACAACCAGAGAATGCCACATAATGGGCACAGTTTTTCAGCAATTTGACCGAGGACCATGTTCAATGGATGTTCGAGTGGCTCCCTATCGATGAATTCATCATATAGATCCAGGGATGTTCCGTTTTTGGTGTTAATTGGGTTAAGGTGAATACATCCCTATGTCCCTATCAAGGTTAGGAGACAAGCTAGTAGAAAACAAGTCATACCATGAATCTCCAAGACGAGCCATTACAGAGCCAATTTTTAGGATGACGTCGTTCCATACAAATGTGAGGCCCATCACATATTGCATTTAAAGGTTATCATGGAAAAGGATACCATCGAGCCATATTGATATCACGCCGTTCATGTGTACTTCTACCCATCATGGTTAGAAGATAACATAGTAGGAATATTCGAGCCAAGGGTTGGTCATGGAAACAGGGTCATAGATAGAGTCGCTAAAGCACAAGTAAAGTATGAGAGGCTATGCAAGAGGGTCCTTGAATCTGAAGCCAAGCATCTAGAGCAACAAAAGTTAGACATGGAATCAATAAACGAGTGGAAGGAAATGGCTACAAGGTCGGCAGAAAGATTGGAGTACTTGGAGCATGGCCTGAGGGAACTGGAAGGGAAGATGAGGAAAAGGGTCGTAGATTTTCAAAATGAAGAAGGCAACAACGGAGGACATCTGGCAAGGGCATACATGCTGTTGGACATGCACAACCTGGGGAATCTGATTGATGGAACCAAGAGGGCCAAATATGGGGAGGGTCCCTCCAGGACCAAGTAGATTAGGTTTATTTGTTTTGAGTTATTTTAGAATTCAAATGTAATAAGGCACATGCCATTAGTAACTCATTTATTTATTATCATTTTTAGGTTTGTATTATTTATTACATTAATAAAATGAGGCATTTATCAGTATTAAATCTCTCCAAATCTACTTGTCGCTAGGCCTACCTCGGGTACAACGAGTATCCCCAAATTAGGACACAAATTTACATTTTCGCAATACGTGTTTAAATCCTGCACATGTTTTTTAGAATCCCTACTGACTTGTCTACCTTTTGTTTTTTTATCTTGATTCTTCCCATGCCCTAAGGTTGGTTCGCACATACTGGCATCGTCAGCATATCACAGCAGATCTAGAGGCCCTCAACCTCCTCCTCCTCCAAGTAATCTGAAAAGCAAAGGAAAAGCAAAGATGGATGATATGAGTGGTATCCAGAAAGAAAACATTGTACATACTGAAAATGTTGAAACTTCAGATGGTCGGAGTACTCCGACCTAGAATGATTTGGTCCTACGATTAGAACAAAAACTACTGGAATTGCAAGGAGAACTTGAGCAGGTCTGCAACTTGGAAAACCCCTCCCTCACCCTAAATATCCCAGATGTTAACCAAAAAATGCTCAAAGCCCAACACCTCCTCAAAACACACCAAACCAACGTCCACAAAATCCTCCCGCACCCCATCAATACGCAACTCCTCCCCAAAATCCTAATCCTCTATCAATACCTACTCCCCCTCAGCACCAACATCTTCCTAACCAATACCCACAAACCACTTACCATACTCCCCAGAATATCCCACAATCTATCCCTGATCCGCAAAACTCCACTAACGATCACCACAACACTCCAACCCCTGGCACCCACCAATACAATCCCATATACGTGGAAACCTTACCTCACTCTACTCAACCAACATCATACGCTCCAGATTTTACCCAGAAGGGCTTGCTCATTAAGAACATGGCCGAAGAGCCCAAGAATATCACGAGATGAGTCCAGGGTGTCGAATGAGGCAAAGGAATCGAAGGTCTGAATTATGACTGTGCATTCAGCCAGACGTGGAACTGGCGGAGGGATACAAACCTCCTAAGTTTGAAATGTTGATGGAACGTATGACCTAAAATTACATTTGAGAACATACTGTGATAAGCTCGTGGGTGTTGGTAAAGATGAAAGGATTCGTATGAAGTTATTCAGGAGGAGTCTCACTGGAGATGCCCTATCTTGGTACATAAGTCAAAATCCCAAGAAATAGCTCAATTGGGTAAGCATGGCATCAAACTTCATGGACCAATTCAGATTTAACACAGAGAATGCACCAGATGTCTTCTACATGCAGAATCTCAAGAAGAAACCAACAGAGACTTTCCGCGAGTATGCTACTCGATGGAGGTCAGAAGCTTCAAAAGTCAGGTCGGCACTAGAGGAAGAGCAAATAAAAAAATTCTTCGTGCCCAGGATCCACAATACTATGAAAGGTTAATGGTCATAAAAATCACAAGTTCTCCAACATCATCAAACTGGGAGAAAGGATTGAAGAAGGGATCAAGAGTGGGATGGTAACCAATTTCGAGGCATTGCAGGCCACGAATAAAGCATTGCAGTCAGGGGGTATATCAAAGAAGAAAGAAGTAGGGGTAGTAATGGTGGACCAAGGTCCAAAATCTCCACTCATATACCAAACACCACTGCCTACATAACAACCATCACCTCCCAGATGTTCTCAACCAGCTACCGCCTATCACACCTATAACACCCAACCAGCCTATTACCATTCACCCCCAATCCATCAAAATTATCCAAAACCCAGACCTAATTATGATCGCAGGCCGCCCAGACAATATACCCATATTGTGAACCAATTGACCAACTATATGAAAGATTGAAGTCTACCAGATATGTCCACCCCATTCCTGTTGTTGCAACGGAAAACTCCTCCCAGTGGGTCAACCCAAACAAAACATGTGCATACCATTCTAGCGTCAAAAGGCATACTACCGATGAATGCCGCACCCTGAAAGATAAGATTGAAACCCTGATTTATACCAAAATCATGCAAGCAAAGGAAGTCGCGCCAAATGTCCGTAGTAATCCCCCTCCCGTATCATAGGGGTAAAGGAGTCAATGTGATAGAAAATAATTAAGAATGGGATCCTGAGGGGTCAATTGGGCTTATTCAAGAAGGTGATGACCCTAAACTTGCAGTTACACTCACTCCTATTGTGATACAGATATAGCCGCCAGTCGAAGTTGAAGTAGCCGCATCGGTTCCGTTCGAAATTGAAGTAACAGCACATGTGGTCACACCAGCTCCATTTGAAGTAGAAGTATCCACACCCTTCATTATGACAGTATCACCCACACCTTCTTTCAAGTCCAACGCCACACCCTGGGATTACATTACCGAATCTAGGAGAAAGGGAAAAGTAATGGAAGAATTTGTTGCCGTACAGGGGATGACCAGAACTGGAAGGATTTATACACCCAAAATCGGGGAGGAACAAGCAAGGAAGCTGCTACCAAATAACCCACCATTGAAACTGGTCCAGACAATCTTTGGAGGAAATTATAAGCAAGATAATACTCTGTCTTCGATCATTTGAACAAGACTTCCACCCAGATATCCATCATGTCGTTATTGCAAAATTTAGAGGCGCATAGGATTGCTTTGGTAAAGGTGTTGAATGAAGCTTATGTACCCAACAACATCACTAGTGGAGAGATGGACAACATGGTAGGGCAAGTACTGGAGAGTCACAAGATCACCTTCCACGAGGATGAATTACTACCTGAAGGATTAAGTCACAATAGGGCATTGCATATCATAGTATAGTTTGAGGACAAATTCATCGCCAGGGTCTTAATAGATGGGGGTTCAAGCCTCAACATTTGTCCATTGACTACTTTGAAAAGGTTGGGCAAAGATTTCCGTGAGATATGAGCAGGAAGTATGAACATGAAGGCATTTGATGGGTCTCAAAGGGCCACGATTGGGGAGATTAACCGTTGTCTGCAAATGGGCCCGACTTGGTTCGATGTTGTGTTCCAAGTATTAGACATATCTGCCACGTACAATCTTTTACTGGGATTACCTTGGATACATGTCGTTGGATCTGTGGATTCTACACTACACCAAGCCATGAAGTTCAAATGGAACTATCAGGAGGTAATCATTCACGGAGATGGAAGTAACCTCATTTACACCAGTCAAATTGTCCTGGTTGTCGAGAATAGAAGAAGACTGGGTGGAGAAACTTGTCACCGCATTGAGCGTGTCAACGGAATTGAGAAGGTTAAGTGGTGGAGTAACAAAATAGAAATCATACTGGCATGGTCTGGGTATGAACCCGACAAAGGGCTTGAGAAGAAACTCCAGGACATTACCAAACCAATACAGTTGAAACGTCATGGCACAACTTTTGGGCTGGGATATCCATACACCTACCAATAATATAAAGATTGGTCACCACCATGGTGTGGTCCTTATTACCCTTTCGAGAAGCCAGTGCCACATCTGACTCAAACTTTTCACCAGGCCAACACGATATGGGTATCTGTAGAGGAGGAAGCTTTGGCTGGGTTGAGAAACTTGTTCCTGGAAGACAAGAATATGGATTGCAATGTGATAATTTTGGAGGAGGAGGAAGAAGGCCTCACCTTTTAGAATGTAGAGAAAGGAGTTGTTCTCAAGAATTGGACTATCATACCATCCCGAGCCCGTCGAGTTCCTGGGTAGCTTGGCAATTAGCCTAACTTTTTTTAATAGTCATTTTTAGGCATTTAAGATATTTTTAGTATTTTGTTTTAAAGACGCATCTTGTTTTGAAATAATTTCTTGAGTCATTGAGTCGTACATGTTTCGGATATTTTCAAAATTTAATGCATTTTTATTTAGTATTCATTATTATCTTTTACATTTTTCCTTCTACAGCATTATTATAACTTTTCCTAATGAACCAATGACTGTGATATGTAATAAGACAATGCAATATAAGGAAAGTGACTCAGAAGAAGAGGATGAAAAACCTGAGGAAGTTGTCAGAGAAGTTGATATTTTGAGGACAAACCCCAGTCCAATCTGGACGAAACTGAGGCATTCAATTTAGGATATTCTGAAACCGTCAAAGAGACTCACATAAGCATTCACCTATCACCATCAAAGAAGGAAGAATACACTTGTTTCTTGAAATAATATGAGGATATTCTTGCATGGTCATATGATGGTATGACCGGCCTGAGCATATCCATAGTGGCTCGTAAGTTGCCTACCAATCCGATGTGTCCGCCGGTGAAATAGAAACTTAGAAAGTTCAAACCAAACATGAGCCTAAAGATCAAGGAAGAAGTAACTAAGCAGATAAAAGCCAAATTCCTCAAGTAGTTGAGTACCTAACCTTTTTAGCCAACATTGTACTAGTTCCGAAGAAAGATGGGAAAGTAAGGGTGTGTGTTGACTATCGGGATTTAAATAGACCAAGTCCCAAGGATGATTTCCTGCTGCCAAATATACACATTTTGATCGATAATTGCACCAAACATGAACTCCAATCCTTTGTGGATTGCTTCATGGGTTATCATCAGATTTAGATGGACGAAGAAGACGTAGAGAAAACAGCCTTCCCTATACCTTGGGGAGTGTACTGCTACAAAATGATGCCATTCGATCTAAAGAATGCTAGGGCTACCAACATGAGAGCCATGACGACCATCTACCATGATATGATACACAAGGAAATTGAGGTTTATGTTGGCGATGTCATCATCAAATCCAAGAGGGACACAGATCACATAGCAGACTTGAGGAGGTTCTTTGACAGGCTAAGAAGGTACAATTTAAAATTGAACCCCGCAAAATGTGCATTCGGGGTTCTAGCATGAAATTGTTGGGATTCATTGTCAGCCGCCAAGGAATCGAGTTGGACCCGTCCAAAGTTAAGGCTATCCAAGAATTAACACCACTTAAGAGCAAAAAGGACGTGATGAGCTTCGTGGGACATCTTAACTATATCAGTTTCTTCATAGCATAGTCCATAGTAATATGTGAACCCATCTTCAATATGTTGAGAAAGGATGTTTAAACTAGTTGGACTGAAGATTATCAAAGGTCTTTTGACAAAATTAAGGAATACTTGTCCCCATCACCAATCCTAGTCCTACCAGAACTTGGGAGACCTTTGCTACTCTATTTGTCCGTATTCGACGGGACTTTTGGCTATGTTTTGGGACGACATGACAAGATAGTATGAAAGGAGCAAGCCATATATTACTTGAGTAAGAAGTTCACACCTTATAAAGCATGGTATTCTCTGCTAGAATGCACTTTTTGTGCTTTCACATGGATAGCTCAGAAATTGAGGCATTACTTATGTGCCTATACCACTTACCTTATATCAAGGATGGACCCTCTGAAGTACATCTTTCGAAAGCCCATGCCAACCGAAAAGTTATCCAAGTGGTAGATATTGTTAAGTGAGTTTGATATCATCTATATAACTCAGAAGGCAGTCAAAGGACAAGCATTGGCAGGCCATCTTGCTGAAAATCTATTTGAGGAGAATACGAACCACTAAAAATGTATTTTCCTGATGAAGAAGTGTCATTTGTAGGAGAGGACATTGCTGAAGCCTATGACGGTTGGAGAATGTTCTTCGATGGGGATGTAAACTTCAAAGGAGTGGGTATTAGAGTAGTTTTGGTATCAAAAACAAGTCAAGATTATTCGCTATCCGCAAAGCTTTGGTTTTCGTGCACCAACAGTATGATAGAATATGAGGCTTTCATCATAGGGATCAATTTGCCCATCGATATGAATATACATGAATTGTTTGTAATTGGTGATTCGGATCTTCTAGTACATTAGGTTCAAGAAGAATAGGCTACGAAAAACACCAAGATACTACCATACTTGTTTCATGTGTAAGAACTGATGAAGAGGTTCACAAAGATAAAATTCAAACATGTCCTAAAAGTCTTGAATGAGCTCGCAAATGCACTAGCCACCTTATCATCAATAATACAACATTCAGACAAGAATTTCATCCATCCCATCCCAGTGAAAATCCATAATCAGTCGGCTTACTATGCTCATGTTGAAGAAGAAACAGACGAAAAATTGTGGTTCCACGACATCAAGGAATATTTGGTAAAATAAGATACCCAAAATAGGCAAACCATACTCAAAAACGCACACTACGGAGGTTGTCCAATCATTTCTTCCAAAGTGGAAGAACCATGTATAGAAGAACTCTTGATCTGGGACTGTTAAGGTGTGTTGACCCGAAAGAGGCTTCCATATTGCTTGAGGAGATACATGCCAAATCCTGCAAACCACATATAAACATTTTTGTTCTAGCCAAAAAGATACTCAAAGCAGGATATTTTTGGATGACCGTGGAAACAGATTGCATTCGGTATATCCAGAAATGCCACTTATGCCAGATACATGCAGACATGATAAAGGTACCACCAAATGAGCGCAACGCAACAAGTGCACCTTAGCATTTTACTGCTTGGGGAATGGATGTTATTAGTCCGATCGAACCCACTTCTTCAAACGGGCAACGGTTTAGTTTAGTGGCCATCAATTACTTCACAAAATGGGTAGAGGTTGCATCTTACAAAGTTGTAACCAACAAAGTCATTGCACATTTTGTAAGGGATCGTATTATTTGTAGATTGAGGGTTCTCAAGTCCATCATCGCTGATAATGCCACCAATCTCAACAGTGATCTAATGAAAGCCATATGCGAAATCTTTAAAATCAAGAACAAAAACTCTACAGCATACAGGACTCAAATGAAGGGAGTTGTAGAAGTTCCCAATAATAACATCTAGAAGATACTAAGGAAGATGGTAGAAAATCACAAACAATGGAACAAGAAGTCACCCTTTGCCTTATTGGGGTACAGTACCTCATTCTGCACATCAACTGGGGAAACTCCCTATTTACTACTTTATGGTACCAAAGATGTCATTCCAACCGAGGTAGAAATTCCTTCTTTAATGATCATACAAGAAGCCGAAATCAGTGATGCAAAATGGATAAGGAGTTGTTATGAGCAACTAGCCCTCATTGATGGAAAAGGAATGAATGTAGTATCTTACGGTCAGATTTATCAGAATAGAATGTCTAGAGCTTTCAGCAAAAGAGTCAAACCAAGACAATTCGCAATGGGGAAGCTGGTGCTGAAGCGGATCTTCCTACATCATGATGAAGCCAATTTTCACCCAACTGTCAAGGTCCCTACTTAATTCACAGGGTACTAACAGGAGGAGCACTCATACTCGCATAAATGGACGGAGAAGTTTGGCCAAAACCTATCAATTAAGATGCAGTCAAGAGATACTATATTTAGATTATTTACATTTTCTCCGTTGATGTAACTGAACTATGCTTGACCTGATTCCCATTTAAGAGGGGATACGTAGGCATCCCTGTGGGTTCGGTCACATCTTAATAAAATCTTCATTCCCCTAGAATTAGAAACTGGGCAGAATTTTAAGGAGGACCCTTAAAATTATGGAACAAGTCAAGCTGACGTAATCATATGCAAGACAGCAAGAAATTGGTTAAGGAACTAGGGTAGAATTTTGAGACTGATTCTCAAAATTCCAAAGCATATCAAAAAACTTCATTACACACAGAATGGCCGAAGGATCATTCATCAAACTAGGCCAGAATTTTGAGGAAGACCCTCAAAATTCTAATGCAAGGTAGCCATAATGTGTCTAAAAGTGTCACAGTTATTAGTTCATCTAATTCACTTGATAATATACAACACTATGTTTTAAAAATGATCCTATTTTGTGAATAAGTGTGTATTTTCGAAAACTTTATTTCCATGGCCGCCAGGTGTTACCCAGGGTAACTCGAATAGGGTCTCTAGAGCAAAGCAAAGAAAAGCAAGCAGACAAAGGCACAAACCAACTCCCCGCAAAACTTACGATCTTTATTTGAATGCAGGGATAAGGAATAACCACAAGTTCATACACCTTAAAACCACTATCTTCATAACAATCATACCACCAAGCGCAACTATATATCCAACTAAGAAATACTCTATTCCTATTTGCTATTTGTCTACTGCATGAGGCTAAGCATTGCCTCCTCTTTACATAAGACTAAGCACTGTCTCAAATCTTGTATGAGGCTAAGCCTGCCATATTTGCATAAGGATAAGCATTGCCTTCTTTTTGCATGAGACTAAGCCCTGTCTCAAATCTTGCATGAGGTTAAGCCATGCCTCCATGTTTGCATAAGTCTAAGAATTGTCTTCTCTTTGCATGAGACTAAGCCATGTCTTAAATCTTGCATGAGGCTAAGCCATGCCTCCATATTTGCATAAGGCTAAGCATTGCCTTCTCTTTGCATGAGACTAATCCCTACCTCAAATCTTGCATGAGGCTAAGCCCTTCCTCTATATTTGCATAAGGCTAAGTATTGCCTTCTCTTTGCATGAGACTAAGACCTGTCTCAAATCTTGCATGAGGCTAAGCCCTGCCTCCATATTTTAATAAGGCTAAGCACTGCTTTCCCTTGAATGAGACTAAGCATTGTCTCTCATTCTTGCATGAGGCTAAGCCATGCCTCCCTATTTGCATAAGGCTAAGAACTATCTTCCCTTGCATGAGATTAAGCACTATCTCCCCTTTGTATGAGACTAAGTGTTGTATCCCTTTCTTGAATAAGGCTAAGCCCTACCTCCCTATTTGTATAAGCCTAAGCATTGCCTTCCACTTCATGAGACTAAGCATTGTCTCCTCTCCTTGCATGAGGCTAAGCCCTGCCTCTCCAACTGCATAAGACTAAGCTCTGCCTTTCATTGTCTAATGTTGAATATTACACTATCTGAAACCTAGCACTATTTTGCCTTTTTCGGAACTAAGCTCTATCCCATTTCTATGCAAGACTAAGCTTTGTCTTGTTTGTTTATATGATCCATCATCATGTATCTATCCAAAGGCATCATAGTCCAAACACATCATCCTCATAGCCTGAAGACACCATGTCATGGACTGAGGATCTCTCAATACTGTACATCATTATTCAAAGGCGTCATGGTTCAGAGGCACCATTCTCATGACCCGAGAACATCATTTCATGGCCTGTAAATCCCTTGTCTCATTATTCATGGCCCGGGACATCATGTTCTAAGGACGTCATCCTCTACAAAGACAACATTAATGGTCCAAAGACAACCTTCATCGTCCAAAGGAAATTTGCATCGTGTTTAAATTCCCACAATAATCTATACACTTGCATGCATCGTGTTTCAAGTTTTGCAGGAAATCCAAGAGGTAACCGTTCTTCAAACATGAGAAACTTTTACTCTGGTTTCCACTCATACCATTTTTATCTTGCCATTATTTCATGCGTAACAGACTCTCATCAATTACTCGCTTTACCCTATGGCCGTTCAGATACATGCCCTGTGATATATCTGTTACAATTCAGATTCTCCTTCATATCTCTACATAAACCCACCCGATACTATCCTTCCCAAAAGAACCTTTTCTGAAACGCGCTAACGTTCCTATAACAATTTCGTCGGTTTCATTCACCGTTGGGTCCAAAACTACACATGGCCAGATTCCTATAAAACCAAGGATATGTAGGCAGCTTAGAGACCAGGATGCGGCCCATATTTTTCAACATATCCCATTCGGTCAAAATCGGTCATCATTTATTTACCCGACAACTCTTTCATCCTTCCCGAGTAAAGAGGGGCAGCTGTTGATACCCAATTTTTCCCTCATATATTTTTAAAAAAGCATATATACTTTCAAAATAGTGCATGAGCATCAACCAATATTTTTTCATAATTTTAAAAGGATTTTAATTAATTTATTCCAGCATTTTATTATCTAAATAATTATTTATTGCATCACAAATAAATTTATAATGATTTATCACTAGATTTTTATTATTTAGATTTATATAAAGATCTAATCATTTCATGCATAATTATATTTGTATCTTTAGGCTATAATTATAATAACTTTGCAATAATAGCCCATATATGCATAATTACATTATTTACACAGAAAATGATTTTTATATATTTTTATAATATTAAGTAATTGTTTTAAATTACTTTCATGCACAAATGACATTTTTATCACTTTATAAATTAGTTTATTAAATTAATTAGGCATTTAAAATCTAGCCATTTTTAATTAACTACTTTCAAACCTAGTCCAATTATACACACCAGCCCAAATACTATTAACCCTAACCCAGTACCTGTTCGTACCTGACCCAGAACCCCTTTAATCATGACCGTTGATCTCTTAGATCAACGGTCCATATCCCCTCCCCTTATTTTAAATTAACCAAACTCCTAACCCTAACTCTCACTCACCCAAACCCGTCGCCTCTGTATTCTCTCATCTCGTCTCCTTCTCTATTCGTCAAACCCTAATGTCGTCACCATCCTCCTGTGATTCCTACCCAAAAATGGTATCATCTCTTGATTCTTTACCATATCTGGCCTTACCTCCTTTCCAACTACTCATTTTTTATATTAGCTTAAATGTCAAGTTGATCTCAAGAGATTCGAACTAGATTTGGTTCAAAATCTCGTATATGTTAATTATTTCCATCTATGTTCATCCTAACCTCTGTGAGTATGAATATTTTCGTATCTTTCAGTTAGGGCTTCAGATTTTGATTCGGACCAGATTTGGTCTGATTTCTATTTGTTTTAAGATTATTTTCCATCTATATTTGCTCTATTATTCACAAATCCATGTAGTTTAGTTGAATCATTTACTTACCCTAAAACTAGGGCTCAAGATCTTTCCAGATCTAAAGTAATTTTTTCTTCCTTTGTATTTCTCCTTTAATGTTTCAATATATCTACCTTTGTGTTCATATTTTCTTTACTATTTCTGATCGATTATGTTTATCCTAAAATTTAGGGTTTTTGATTTCTTAAAGACGAACTGAATCTATGTATTTCCGTCTCCAATATAGTTTCCCTTTTTATTTTCTATGTTGATTTTACTCACCCTAAAATCTAGGATTTTGATTCTTCGAACAAAATATGGTTCAAACCTTAATTATTTCCATCTATATGTCTTCGTGTATTTTATTAAAGCTTTTGTGTTTATGCTTTTTCTTTTCTTACATTAAGTTAGGGTTGTCATTATTTGGTATTTTTTTCCTTTAAAGGTTTCTATCTGATTGCCTCTATGCATCTTCCAATCTTGTCGTTAATTGTTGGTTAGTTTTATTTACCCCAAAATTAGGGATTCTGGAATCTTTACCAAGATTTTAATCTTTCTCTTCTCGTATGCACTGATACTTTCCTTATTCTTCTTATCCTAGCTTGTTCCTTTATTTTTCTTCACCCTATGTTTGGTGATTAATAATTGGTTCTATATGATACTTACCTTATTCTGAGTAGTACTTGCCGGATTGCTCGTTAATTGACTAAACTCTATATTATCTCCCCTAAATTAAACTTCAAATTGATCCAGGAATTATTTCTTTACCTTATTTAACCTAGTACTCCCTCTGTTTTAATTTATGTGAACCTGTTTAACTGGGCACGGAGTTTAAGAAAAAATGAAGACTTTTGGAATTTGTGGTCATAAACAAGTTAAAAATAGGCCCAGAGTATTTTTGTAGTTATAAAAAGCATCTCATTAATGGTAGAATTGTAAGTTTAAGCTAAACTATTTCCAAATTTAGAAAGGGGTCATTCTTTTTTGAACGGACAAAAAAGGAAATAGGTTCACATAAACTGGAACGGTGGGAGTACTTAATTACTAATCGATTCTGTATAAGGTTTTCCTTAAATCAAGTAGTACTAGCCTAACTTTACTTGATTTTATCTTGTTATTTGATTAATGCTGACCTTAATTGACTGTTAATTGATTTTCATACCTTATTTGTGTGTGATTGATTCATTACCTTATTTGTTTTACTTTATTGTATGGTATAAAATCCCTTCCCTTGTCCTAATTCGACACACTGAGACACTTACACACTTTACGACTTAAAACTTTCAAACTCTATACTCTCAAAAACTTGAGCTTTCTCTTTCTATTGTTCTGATTTCTGCACTATTTGGTCGGTTGAAAGCCAAGGCCAGTTTCTCTGGATTCTAACTGCTATCGCATTCCTGTTTGCTTTCTTCTCAACTGGTATGCCTTAACTCCTATTATTCTATTCTATATGCTTTATTCATTTAGTCTATTTAAATTTTCAACATGATTCTGCTTTCTATATGACTACATGATCCCACTTAGTGATAATAAACAAAGTTACCTTCAATAATGTGAAACCCTGTTTAATTCTGTTGTATATTCTCTATTATGACTATTGTTAGATACTGTAAACATGTAATGTATGGCTAATTCTGTATGTTAGTTCAAGTATCTTTGCTTTTGTGATTACTTTAAATGCCAGTATGAGTATCTAGTATGAACAAGTATCAACTTAGTTGAACTATATGCTGAATAGGAGTTTGTTTGTTCTCTGATGTAGTCTAGCATATGCTGATTTCTAAACATGTTCCCCTTACCCTCTATATACTGGTTTTCAAACTTCTACTCTCAATTATCTAGGTTCCTACCACCTCTAGTGTGAGCACTACCTAGGGTCCTTGAGACTCCTTTGAACTCTGACACATTTGGTTGGTTTTCCAATCACCTATGAATTCCCTCTTGAATGTGTTGTTCTAGTGTGAGCATTGCCCGGGGTCCCTGAGGCTCTTTGGGAACTTTGAAACAATAGAAGCCTGGTTTAAGGTGTTGTGGATCACTGCTATTGTTTCAGAGTTGTTGTGTTTTAAGGCTTGGCTCCCAGGTTTATATTGGGCCTGCTAAGGATCCCTATAGTGTAATAGATACTGTTATGCAATTTATTCATTCTGGGCTGTAATAATCTCTGTAATAAATACATCTGGGGTTTATTAGTAAAAGATGGGTGGGTTTTTCTATATCTTTGTTTGAAACTCGGGTAGAAATTATGCCTACAGGTGTGCTGGTTTGATTATGTGAATGTTACTACTAGTTTAGAGATCATGCCTATAGGATTTTCTGATTGTTTTGTTCTGTATTTCACTCACATGCTAGAAATCTTGTTTGTAGACCCCTTGGATTATAAATCATGTCCATAGGATCCATGCACATTTTTAACTTAAATGCATTTGTGACCATGTCAATAGGATTCTATTTGTTTGAATAATAACCCTTCCTGGAAATGTGCTTAAAATTCCGCCCACATATGATTAATAGATATCATGCCTATAGGAGGTAAAAAAATTAGTTTCAACTTAGATACCATCCCTATAGGAATAAAAGGAATCAGTTTCAAACCTAGAAATCATGTCTATAGGATTTAAACCAATAGAGATCATGCATATAGGGTGAAATTAGTTTGTAAATATAGAAACCATGCTTATAGAGGTTTAAATAAAGTCAACACTTAGAAATCATGCCTATAGGGGTTTAAACTAATTAGAAGGCATGCATATAGGATCTAAATTGATAAAACATGTCTTTATGAGTTAAAATCAGTAATTCACTTAGAAATCATGGTATAGGTTTATAATTAATAGTTGTAGATATCATGCCTATAGAATTCTGTTAATCAGTTTTGAGTTCGATTAATTCTAGTTATCATTTAGGCAAATCCGTAAGGTTTACTAATGATTCTGGTCCTAAAATTGTGATATCTTGCTACTTGGAAATACCCAAATTCAAGGTTTAATAAAATCAGTGGGCAAATTGATAGGTCCGGATGCCCGACTTAATAATCTGATGTCTTGCATTTTATTCTTGCTCATCTAGATATCCTGCCTATAGGATCCCAAATTAACGAAACTGTTGATTTAACTGCGTGCAATTGTTGTCTATATGAGGAGGTTAGTACGAGCCATTATTTTCTCCTTACATGCTAGTACTATTTGAATTTTTTTTGTCACCTAGATTTTCTCATTTTAAGCAACATAGGTCAGTCTACAACCACCCTAAATAGAGGTCCTAAATACCTCCAGGACCATAGGCAAGGGACGGGTAGTGCACGCATAAAGAACGAGTTAGAATCTACTAGAACGCTTAGGTAACAACTGAAAGATAGTAATTGGGTAGTAAAGGAAATGATAGCCCATGCATTAATGCTATAAGTAAAATCCCAACTTGAGGGAGTTGCAAATCATTCCGTGGAATGATCCTATAGGCTAAAAACTTAGGACCACCCCCCTATACCCCTATGTAAAAATAAGTTGAATATTGTATCTGTCCTAATTTGTTTCCACCCTTTTAAGACTAATTCTCTTAATTTAAGTTCGGCCAGGACCTATTGGTTGGACCTCGAGGGGTGCCAACACCTTCCCCTCAAGGTAATTTTGATCCCTTACATGATCTCTAGTGATGTAAACTGGTTTCATTAGTTAATTGCTCTAGGTAACCTAATGCACCTTAATCCGTTAGGTGACAACTCTTCAAATTTCTTACCCCATCTCAAAAGGAAAGGAGTTTTCCCAGGAAATGTTGAAATCCGATTTTGCGAGAAAAAAAGGGACGCAACAACTAGGGTATTCTCAAAGATTGATTTGAGATCGGGGTACCATTAGCTGAAGATTTGGGCTTCAGATATACGAAAGATGGTTTCAAGACTCTCTATAGTCACGATGAGTGTTTGGGCTGACCAATGTCCCAGCAACTTTCATGCACTTGATGAACAACGTGTTTCAACCCTACCTTGATTCCTTCCTTATTGTGTTCATTAATGATATATTGGTGTATTATTGCAGCCGAGAGGATCATGAGCAGTATTTGAGGATCGTGCTACAGTCCTTGAGGAAGAAGAAGTTATATGCTAAATTCTCCAAATGTGAGTTTTGGATAGACTCGATGGCATTCTTGGGCCACATGGTGTCAAGTGAAGGGATTAAGGTGGATCTGAACAAGATTGAGGTAGCTCAAAGTTGGCCTAGACCTTATACTACTAGATACAAAGTTTTCTAGGTTTGGCTGGATATTTTTGCCATTTCGTGAAGGGTTTTTCATCCATAACGGTACCTTTAACTAGATTGACTCAGAAGTGTGCCCCACTCAGGTGGTCTGACGAGTGTGGGGAGAGCCCAAGACTACCTTGACTACATCTCAAGTTGTGGTTTTTCCTCCAACATCGGGTTCTTATACAGTATATTTTAATGTCTCACGGATTGGCATTGGGTGTGTGTTGATGCAGGAGGATAGAGTGATTGCTTATGTTTTCGTCAGTTGAAGCCCTATGAGAAGAACTACCCAGTGTACGACTTGGAGTTAGCAGCCATTGTTCACGTGCTTAAGATTTGGAGGCACTATCTTTACGGGTGTCTTGTGAAGTGTTCACGGATCACAAAACTCTTCAGCGCTTATTCCAACAAAAGGATCTAAACTTGAGGCAACGGAGGTGGTTAGATATACTAAAGGACTATGATATCACTATTCTTTATCATCCCAAGAACGTCAATATGGTGGCCGACACTTTGAGCAAGAAGGCTAAAAGCATATGGAGTATTGCTTTTGTTTTGGTTAGTGAGAGACCGCTAGCTTTAGATGTTTAGTCTTTGGCCAACAGGTTTGTGAGGTTGGATATTTTGGAGCCTAGACAGGTTCTTACTTGTGTGGTTTCATGGTCTTCTTTACTTGAGCAGATCAAGGCACGTCAGTATGATAATGCCCACTTTCTTGTCCTTAAGGACAAGGTGTAGCATAGTGATTCCAAGGAGGTGACTATTGGTGATGATGGGGTATTAAGACTTCAAGACCGGATTTGTGTGACCAATGTCGATGGGCTGCGAAAGCTAATATTTTAAGATGCCCATCATTCGCGGTATTTCCTTCATTCGGACACTGTGAAGATGTACCATGATTTGAAGCAACACTATTAGTGGAGAAAGAATGAATAAAGATACTGTGGAGTATATGACTCGGTGCATGAACTGTCAGCATGTTAAGCAGGAGCATCAGAGACTGGGCGATTTACTTCATACGTTGATATTCCGGATTGGAAGCGTATCACTATGGATTTTGTAGTTAGACTTCCATGGACCATGAGGAGATTCAATGTTGTGTGGGTCATTATGGACAGACTAACAAAGTCATCACACTTCGTATCAGTCATGGCTACCTACTCTGCAAAGAAGTTGACTCAGATTTATCTTTGTGAGATTGTTCGTCTTCATAGTGTTCCAGTTTCTATTACATTGGATCAAGGAACGTAGTTCACAATACATTTTTGGAGGGCGGTGCAGCGAGAGTTGGCACACAAGTCGAGCTGAGTATAAACGGACGAACAGTTCGAGTACACTATTCGGATTTTAGAGAAGATGTTACGTGTTTGTGTCATCGATCTCGCGAGCTCTTGGGATCAGTTTCTACCGCTAGTAGAGTTCACCTACAACAACGACTATCAATTGAGCATCCATATAGCCCATATGAGGCCTTATATTGGAGGCAATGTATTTCTCCGGTTGGTTGATTTGAGCCTGGTGAGGCTAGGTTTTTGGGCACCGATTTAGTTCGTGATGCTTTAGAGAAGGTGAAGTTGACTCAAGATATTTTGTATAGCGCAGTCCAGGCAAAAGAGTTATGATGATATGAGGTGTCACGATCCAAAATCCCACCTTAAGAATCGTGATGGCACCTAGCCTCTAAATCTAGGTAAGCCAATCACCAACAACAGTTAAACCAATAAAACATGATATTATGAAGCAGAGTTTAATATAAATGCAAAATTAAAGGTGTTACAAGATAACATGGCGATAATCACAAAAAATCCCCAAGACTAGGTAGTATTAAGTCACGAACTCTAACAAAATATGTAGAAATAACTCAAAACACAATATTGTTCAGATTGAGAATTGATAGTATAAGCATAAGGAAAGGACTCCAGGGGACTACGACAATCAAAGAAAACTTTCACCACTTGGATCGGCTATCTCCAACACTAGATCTGCACAAAAGAATGTGCAGAAGTGTAGTATGATTGCTCCATGGTTGGTACCCAATAATTATCAAGACTAACCTTGGTGGAGTAGTGATGAGGTTCAAGTCAAGACACTCGTTTATCAAATAACCTGTGCAAAATATCAAGAACCGGCAAAAGAGAATAATAACGGAAAGCAGTAACTGTAATCTTGTCAAATTAAGCGATAACCATTTAAATCAAATAAATGACTCATTCCATCAATAAGTCATCAAATAGAACAAACACACACGGCACTTCATGCCCATATTTTCAATCACCCTCGCATGGTAAAGGCCTCATGCCACAACATAAGCCACACACCCAACGTCAAAGACCTAGTGCCACAATATAAGTAACACTCACATGACAAAGACCCCGTGCCACAACATAAGTCACACTCACAGGACAAAGACCTTAGGCTACAACATAAGTCACACTCACACGGCAAAGACCTCGTGCCACTACATATACCACAACCGCGTGGCAAAGACCTCGTGCCACTACATATACCACAATGTCATGGCAAAGACCTCGTGCCACCATGTATATCGTACCTGTGTTCGTTACCAATAACACATTCAAGAAAAAATTGTCAAGATTCAAATAAAGTAATGCAAGATAACAACTTCCTTTTATTCCAACCCGTTATGTTAACAATAACTCAACAAAATATAAGATGACGGCTCCACTTAGGTAAATCCATGTTGGCAGCCAAATCAGCAAGTAATAACAGAGACACAGAGTAGCACATTGGGAACAATGTTAAAAATCACGTAAAATACTTGGCACACACAAGGAAGTCATAAGCACAAATAAGAACACTCATTTTTCATCATAAAACACCTATATACCATCATATAATATCCCACACATAGACACCCTTATCTCATCGTGTGTGCAACAACAAAGTAAATGTCTGCCATGTCTCACCACACGTGTTTAACAATTATTCCACCTTGTCTTGCCACATGTGCAAACTGGATATATGTAACATGTCTTGTCTCGTCGTATGTGCAATGTTAACAATACCATTAGCACGGTAGAAATATCGTGCAAACAGCCAAACAATCCGCCCAACAACTACATGTGCCATAATAATATCAATGCAATATGCTAATAATTTTCATCAAAACATAAACTCACAATTTACCAACGTAGTGCACAAGGACAACCAAAAAAGGGAATGCAGATGTGTGTTCAACATATAAGCATGAAATCTATCTCAAATCAGTGACAATCTTACAAATGTCCAACCTAGCAAATTTAGGAAATACAATTCTACAACAAGATCTCTAACATGGAACATGAACTCAAGTAATCATTCAAAGTGAATACACTTAAATCAAATACCTCTCAACTAAAACAAAGCAATAAGAGCAACCTCGGGTTAAATTCGATCATAAATCATACATACAAATTGTGTACACACTCGTCAGCTCGTGTACACGTCGATCACACATATCATAAATAAGAAATTAAGCTCAATCCTAAAAGGTAATTCCCTCACATAAGGTTAGGAAAGATACTTGCCTTAAAAAGCCCTCAATCAATACTCTAAAATGCTTTTCCTTTCAAATTCACATCCGTTCGGCCCAAATTTAGCCAAAACGACTTAATAACATCAAACAATGAAAGAGGATTTTATTTCAATTAATAAAGTTAAGATCTTTATGCAATTCTCCGAAAGTCAAAAAAATTCAACCTCAGGCTCGCCCGATCAAAACCCGAGCCATAAAGGTAGATCTTGACTATCCATAACCCCCTGTCCAACCAGGTGTTTGGCTTTCAAATCCGAGTCCATTTAGACTCTCAAATCTAAAATTTTATTAAAAACATAGGCAAAAATTCCTTTCAAATCCCATGATTTTGATGTTAAAATCCATAAAGAATCAAGTTAAAATATTGAAATTGAGTCAAAATCACCTACCCAATAGCTAGATGTAAAAATCCCATCCAAAAATTGCTTCCCACCAAGTCTAGAGCTCAAAATATCATAAAATGAGACTAAGTCTCGATATCCCATCCCTTAAACTAGCTGCAGATGTTGCACTTGCGACCAGGGATTTGCAAATGCAACATTCAAAAAAGCGACCCTGGACCGACCCAGCAATTATCTCATTTGCGATAAAATTCATCACAAATGCAAATCCCTATCTCTAGGCAATCAGTCGCAAAACTGACACACATGTTCTTAAAGGCAAACATCCAAACAGTCGCTAATGCAACCTAATCCTCGCAAATGAGAGGTCCCTTCCCAACAGCACGGAGCCGCAAAAGTGAGAATAATCTCGAAAATACGGTGGTTGCAAATGCGACATCTACTCGTAAATGCGATAACAAAAACACAAGCAAAAACTAAACCTCTCTAAAAAATTGCAAAACGCGTACGAAATCGCCCAATCCCCCTGGGCTCCACACAAGTACATAAATATCATACAAGCTCGATCGCGCACTCGGATCATCAAAATAACATAGAAATCCACGAATCGAATACCAAAACACTTGGAAATTGCTATGCAACTCAAGAACTTCTAATAATACAACCAAGCATTTGATTCCTATCAAACCATTCGGAATGACGTAAAACTTCACAGACAAGTTCCAAACGACAAAATAGACTTATTCCAAGTAAACAAAATCCGAGCCTGATATTCAGAAAGTCAGCCCGTCAAACATAGGAAATTTCCAACTTCCAAATTCCGGGCATATGCCTAAGTCCAAAATCACCATGAGAACATATTGGAACCATCAAAACACTATTTTGGAGTCGTTTTCACAAAAGTCAAACCTCGATCGACATTTCCATCTTAAGCTTCCAAACTAAGAATAAAATGTACTGAATCAATCCTAAACCTCCTCGAAACCGAACCAACCATCTTCCCAAGCCACATTACCACAAATACACACACTAAAAGATTCAACAGGGAAAATAGAGCTTAAATACACAAATCAATCGGTAGGGTTGCTACATACTCCCTCTCTTAAACAAATGTTCATTCTCGAACGTGCCAAAAGTTGTTCCAAAGCCATCAAATCACAATATAAACTTAGCATACACATACACACGGGTGATCCCACGTCAAACGCAACCCACATAAGCTCGTCAACACCACCTCGACTGAAGATTATTCCCTTTAACCTTAACCTATAAGCATTAGAACCAAATTTCAACATCCAAACCTCCCTCCAAAGACCCGATTCACACATATACACATTATATCAACCTCAACAAGCTGCAACAAATCATAAATACCTTCACAAGGTATAAGCACACGACATAACTCATCACTCACATTCCCAAAGAAACACCTCCAACTATAATAATTGCCCATTACCAAACCTGATACTTGTAAATAACCTCATATCAGCTAGAACCTTGTTTCAAACCTTCACAAATATGCCAGTGAAGTAGTAAACATGTGAAAACTCATACCACTCAACCAACCAACAAAACGTGGAGTCTTTTTGTGCAGCTAGAACTAACGCCAAGCTCTAAGCTTATCAACGACATTCTTATCCTGATTTACCTCATCCAAATTTGATCGCACTAATTCCAGGTCCAATGATATCTTCTTTACTAGTACAATATATCTAACCTACAAGCCACACCAAACACCACCTAGTCACATATGTTGCAATTCGAACCCAACAAGCACAATAATATAGCTAAAGATAGAAAGGAAAATACATGAGAGAACTATCCGACAAGCCCAATAGGTGAAACTCCCCATCGGTACCATATTATAAATCCATCCCAAAAGAAAGAAGCAAATCACACGCAACAACAACAAAGAATCTCATCCTAACATAACTCCATCGCGGCACGTATCCTGGTCCAAACATACCGATCCACAAGGAATAATCCTTAACTCGGAATCACAAGTAGGATAAACATCCTACCAACCGAAAACTTTTCATTAACTCAATCCCGTAGAATAAAACCACAATACGCAACGAACTCCCCATGCCTATAGAGCACCGCAATCGCAAGTCGTGAACAACTCACCCTAAAATCACATCCAAATACATAACTGAAGTTCAACCCTAGTCTTAACACCCCCAAATAGTGATCAAACAAGTATGATTGACATGGACTACCACAATAGAATCCCCCAACAAGCGTAGACACATAAACAAGGGTACTCATGAATCACGAGGCATATCTAAACATAAAACAAAATAGGTCGATATATACAAATAAATAAAACCCAGATCAAATTAAAAATATGCATCTCTATGACAAACTGGAACCACACCATACTTATAATGACATCATCTGGTGCAACAGCGTCAGCCCTTCCAAGGAAAGAATAACAACAGGCCTAGACTCCCCCTCTAGGATGCCCTCTACCTACATATCCCCCATCTTTAGCTGGATGTGCCAGTGTAGTAGCAACTAGAGCAGAACCTATAGCCTGATTAATGTTGAGACACACCCGCCCGAAGTCTGGATAATCTCTCACCATGTGCCTGATATGCTCACACTAAAAGAAACCTCTCTGCTGACGTGGCTATGGGAGTTGTTCGAAATGTGTGCTCTAGGACCTATGTGCAACTGGAGCACCACATGAAACTTGAAGTGCCGACTGAACTAGCTGACCAACAAAACCTCCACTATGACGCACCTTGCCCTCAAAATAAGGACTAGCATATCCTCCGAGTCCATAGGCTTCTTTCCTCCATATCCTCCCTCTCTATATTATGGATACGCTCTAACCTCCTAGCAATTTCCATAACTTGGTAAATGGGGTATCAGTTTCCAACTCCTTTCATCCCATATCCTCATAAATCTGCAGGCTCTCTCTCTAATGGTAGAAACCAAAGTAAGTGCATAATGAGATAACTCAGCAAACCTCATAGCATACTCGACCATAGTCATAGTCCCCAAACCTAACTTCTCAAACACGGTGCATAACGCATCCTTAAGGGATTGTGGAACGAACTCTCTTAAAAATAGATCAGTGAAATGAGCCCAAGTAAGTGGTATATGCCAGTTGGTATACTCTCCTCATAAGTCTGCCACCACCTATATGCCAGCCTCGTCAGCTGGAAAGTAGTAAGAGCGATCCTGCTCAACTCCACTAAACTCATGGTGCGCAAAATATGGTGACACTATTTAAAAAACCCTAGGCATCTTCAGAATCTATGCCACTAAAAGTAGGAGGATAATACTTCTTGAACCTCCCTAACCTCTTTGCTCCTCTTCTGACGCTAATGGCCTAACCTCAGGTTGAACCGCAGTTACACCAGTATAACACCCGAAGTCTTATCAATATAAGACCACTGCTCTGGAGTATAGGCAGCGAGAGTTTGAGCTCCTCATCAAACTGAGAATTAGCTGGTGAAACCAAAATTAATCCCTCCTAAGCCAAGGTATAAAACATGCTAGGAAATGTGCCAAAGTCTCCTGAAGTCCAGGGGTAGCAACAGGCGCCTTCCTAATACGAGCTACTGGTGGATCCTTAGTTGCTGCTCTAGCAGGTGCTCTAGCTATGGCACGTGCCCCTCCTCGACCTCTTCCTCTGCCCCAGCCCCTAGAAATACCAGCCCTAGGGGAACCATCTGTGTGAGAATAGAAAGACAAAGCCTTAAATTTAGAGGTCAAGAAATCCACACAATAGGATGAAATTTTCCTAAGAATTCCTTAGCCTCTCGAAGAAAGGTACATACGTCTCCGTACCGATCCATAAAATTCTACTAAACTTGCTCGCGACTCATAAAACCTATTAACCTAGAGCTCTAATATCAACTTGTCACAGTCCAAAATTCCACCTTAAGGATCGTGATAGAACCTAATCTCTAAAACTAGTTAATCTGGTCACCAACAATAATTAAACCAATAAAACATGATATTATGAAGCAGAGTTTAATATAAATGCGTTAATAAAGGTGATACAAGCCAACGCGACGATAATCACAACAAATTCCCAGGACTAGGTAGTACAGAGTCACGAACTCTAACTGAATACATAGAAATAAATCCAAAAACAATATTGTTGATATAGAGAATTGACAATATAACTGTAAGGAAAGAACTCCAAGGGACTACGACGATCAAAGCAACTCTACCTTGAATCCTCATGATAAACAAAACTCTCACTGCCTGAATCTGCACAAAAAATGTGTAGAAGTGTTGTATGAGTACACCACGGTCGATACCCAATAAGTATCAAAACTAACCTCGGTGGTTTAGTGACAAGATTCAAGTAAATACATTCATTAATCAAATAACTTGTGCAAAATATCAAGAACCAGCAAAAAAGAATAATAACAAAAAGTAATAATTATAATATCGTAAAATTAAGCAATAACCATTTAGAACAAAGAAATGTCCTATTCCGACAATAATTCATCAAATCATCAAGTAATAACAGAGACACAGAGTAGCACATTGGGAGCAATGCATCAAATCACGTAAAATGCATGACACACACAAGAAATTTATAAGCACAAACAAGAACATTTCTTTTTCATCAATAAAACGTCCCCAAGACATCACATATCATCCCCACATAACCACCCTAATATCATCACATGTGCAACAATAAAGTAAATGTCCGCATTGTCTAGCCACACGCGTTTAACAATTATCCTAGCTTATCTCGCCAAGCACACAAACCCGATATATATCATGTCTTGTCTTGCTGCATGTGCAATATCAACAATAATAATAGCACGGCAGGAACCTCGTGCAAACACCCGAACAATCTGCCAAACAACGTAAGTTATACCCCGCACAGCAAAGACCTTGTGCCACAATATGAGTAACACTCACATGTCAAAGACCTCATGCCACAACATAAGTCACACTCGCATGACAAAGACCTTGTGCCACAATATAAGTCACACATACACGATAAAGACCTCGTGCCACTACATATACCATAACTGCACGGCAAAGACTTGTGCCATCATGTATATCGTACCCGTGTCCATTACCAATAACACGTTCAAGAAAAATTAATCAAGATTCAAATAAAGTAATGCATGATAACAACTTCATTTTATTTCAATCTGTTATGTTACCAACAACTCAACAAAATATAAGATGATAACTCTACGTAGGCAAAACTATCTTGTCAGCCAAATCAGCAAGTAATAACAGAGACACAAAGTAACACATTAGGAACAATGCAACAAATCACGTAAAATACATGGCACGCACAAGGAAGTCATAAACACAAACAAGAACACTCATTTTTCATCAATAAAACTCCCAAGTACCATTACATAGACTACCCACATAGCCCCCTTATCTCATCGTGTGCGCAATAATAAAGTAAATATCAGCCTTATCTCGACACTCATGTTTAACAATTATCCCATCTTGTCTCGCCACATGCGCAAACCTCTATATATATATATATATATATATATATATATATATATATATATATATATATATATATATATAGCACACCTTCTCTCGCCATATGTGCAATATTAACAATACCAATAGCATGGTAGAAACCAAATGCAAGCATCCAAACAATCCGCTCAACAAGTCCATATGTGCTATAGTCATAACAACACAACATGCCAATAATTTTCATCATCAGATAAACTCAGAATTTACTAACTGTACGCGGTGAAATCAGAGGGCCTGATCTCTCGCTATCAAGCCATCTCGGGGAGATGCCTCGAGACCCCGAGGATATGAAGCCACAACTTAGTCCTATCCCTAGGGGCTTGTTAGGACCCGATTCGAGGCCAGACGGAGGCCGAGACCAGGATGAAAAGGGGAGTATCCCAAGAGATGCGGCTGAGTCTAACAGGCCAGCCTACCCAGAGCCTACGCTGAGGCATCGCATCAAGCCATCCCATCTCCGTATTTTGTAATTAAATGCACTGATATTTGTAACTGAGTTCCCCTCCTATATAAAGGGGACTCACCCTACTTTTTAAGGGACTCATGTTGCTCCATTTATCCACAAGTGCAATAATATCTCTCTCTCCCCCTCTCTTATTTCTAAACTTATTGGCTCTCACTGATCCGAGGATACCTCGATATCCATCACTTTATATATGTTCTTCATCATACAACACAGTTTTGGTTATAAAGATCCCTATTTGATTAGATCTCTAACTGTTATACCATCCTCGACTATCCCCGATTGCTCGAGCTCAACCTCGAAGTCGACCCCGAAGACCCCATCGGACAGGCCTACATCCGGGCCTGCATCCAGGCAGCAGGCCCCTCGGTTCGATCATTCTCTCATTTTAGCTCGCGCTCTATCGTTAAATTTTCATTACTAGCATCAACTGCTTTAACAAACTAGCTCGGAAATAGATCATATATTTTTAGAGTCCCATTTTACAAATTTAATTGTCATTACCATTTTCATGGTAAATAGTTTGGTGCCCACCATGGGTCTAAAAGTAATAGTGATTATTTTCTTGCTAAGTTTCATTACACTAACGCATATTATCTTTCACACTTTTTCTTGTCCAAGATTCTTTGATTGCAAGTCAAAATGTCTAGCTCAGTAAATAGAGTCAAGAACGATCACCTCGAAGATCATGGGGAAAATGGTATAGCTGTCCCGGCCGCCGAAGCACCACTACAAAATTTTGGTAGTGCACCCGAACCGATTCTAGCAGATGAGAACTCACAGACGCACAGTAAGTCAACGAAGCTTCTCACACCGACAGGAGCGTATGGCACAGCGACCAACAGGAAGCTCAACAAACCCTGACCCGAGAAAAATAGGAAGTTAGTCTTCATGTTATTTTTTATATGTTGCAGGCACAACAATTGGCCATTGCTCAGTTTCAAAGCCATCCGAGAACTCCCGGCGCACCAGCACTGGAGACAGCTCCCCCAGTCAAACAAATACCAGAAAGTTCAAGCGACGACGGATCAATGGAAGACCCCGCCATAGAAAAGATGCTTGTATGCCTCCCCGAAAGAATCGATTCGGGTTCGAAAAGACTCGTGCAACAGTTCTTCCTCGGGGAAGCAATCCTGGAACCCACTTCACCGAAATCCAGAAAGTAAGACCTCCCCAGGAACGATAGGTCCTCGAATCCTGACGAGCGTACCACCGCTTATGCATGCGCGGATAAAGACAGCAACTTTCAAGATGATCCCACTGTAGGCACATATGTCGATGCCATCGAAGCAGCAACAGGGAAGACCGACAAGTCGGAGGCCGAACAAAGAGAGGATAAAACACCACAAGAATTGTATCTCGTTCCTTGGTAGAACGAATGAGATCTCATCTGGTTTCGAATTAACGAACAACCCTAGCCTTTGTCCGAGGTTTAAACAAAGCATACCCGCTGACTCCAGGTCATTCTAAATGACGCTTAGTCAGATACCCAGCCGAGGCTTAGCCATGCGTCCGTACCCAGCACAGGCCACTAATCAGGGCCATAAGCAACGTCAGGAGACCTCTGCAGGACCAATACACCCAAACAGGCCTTCCGTAATGAAACCAATGCCAAACAGATGGAGATACTATCTGTGCGCCGCGAATGGGAGGAACGCCACAAAATCTGACTTGCCTCATAATGATAGGGGAGTAGTTAGAGGACGACATCCTCGAGGAACCTACAGTGGAACTAGATCCGACGAGGCACAACCGGCAGACAAACCCCGTCCAGCAGAGTACGGTGTCAACATTGCTATGCCAAATATCATAGTCACCATAAGCAAAACCAGGAACATTGAGCGACCCAGGCCTATTTAATCAAGACCCCTTCGAAAGAACCACAACCCGATACAGGAACCGCAGGACGCGAACGGCCACGGGGCCACAAGTGAACCCCATCTCGAAAGAATGACAGTTGTGTTACACAGTAAAAATCGCCACCAAGTGCCATCAAGTAGTCAGGCTCGAATCCGGCCCCAAGGAAAGAGGACAACCGGCAAGGATGAACTAATCAAGCCATAACGTATCACCACGACAATTAAAGAGCAGTAACGCCCTCCGAGAACTCATAACATGGGAAGTGAAAATGCCCGCCATCAGGATAAAGACGGATCCAAGGAAATATTTCCATGGATACTCTTGCATCCGGGGAAATGGGCACCAAGACTCTACTCCAGTGACGTGCCAGCGTATTGGTAGCCCTCTCCCTCATCTGATTTATCTTAAATAAAACATGTGTTCATAAATTCAGGTAGTTTGGTCGCTCGCAACGACGATATCGGGCCAAAGTCAATAGGGTGGTCCGTATTAACGGACCAAATCGCCCCCGCATCCAGTTCCTTGGTGAATTCAAATGACAAATTGTCGCAAAGACAGTTCCCTTCATATAACCAATCTAAGTTCGAACCGGGGCGTCGATCCCTACACCATCAAAGAGGCATAAAGTATAGATGTTTTATTCAAACAACTACCGACGCACTACCTAAGGGCACCGACGTCCCCATCTCGCCAAAAGAGTGAGATTCTTTGCAAAGGGCAAAGCTAGAATAAACCGACAGGGACACACTGAATCCCAGAACATTGCCTATACATCCCACGGTAAGGAAGAACTGCTTTGCTCCCTCGTTTTCTTTTTACTAACCTCAACGCATATAGCTGGCTAGGATATTCGGAGGTTCTCGATTCTACCCAAAGATCCCTAAGCCTTACATAGGCGACCACCACATTTTCTCCTTTCGATCATGCTTCCACCCAAAAAAGGACCTTGTCAGCAAGATTATTGGCAAAACAGCATACCAGAAGAAGATCTGATGATATCCCAGGCTTTATTCCGATGGCCTAACAACGAACAACGATTTGCCTATAAGATCATCCCCCCTCGGGAGGACCGAGAGACGGCGGACTAAACCCCGATCGGGAATTATAAGCTGGGTCAAATGGTCCGAGAAGCCGCACACGCGCGGGTCAAGCTCATAATGACAAAATAATGTACATCTATACCAAGTAATAAAAAGATATCTTCTCAGCATCTTATTCTCCGAACAAAGAAATCTCAAGTGTATCCTCGATAGGGGCCCTCCTCCACCGAGTGCATTCCGAAATAATCAGAGACTTGATGCCTACAATTGGGCACGTGCACGATCTCAGGGTCGGAACTCCAGGCTCATAAAGCCCCTACAACGGCACTCCAAGTTCACAAGAAGCGGTCTTCACACTTAAACAACTTGATGACTTGGAGACTACGACAATCGCCATGCACTGGAAAATTCAAAACTGTAAGACCCTTAGCGGTCAGACTCGGCATAACCAGGCCCATTCTACATCACCTAAAAACTATAAGACCTTAATAGGCATAAAAAACTGTAAGACCTCAACAGGCATGAACATCCCAAAGTTTAGGCTATACGTCGCATTTGTAAGAATCCCGAAAGGGCATACCCTTGGTGTAGATGCCTCAACTATCACTCGTGATCAAAAATGGCTACGGCCAAACACACATGACTACGGTCAAAACGGCTGATACAGCAAAAAAATGTGACTCGGGGATGCCCGACCGTCACTAAACAAAATCGGGGATGCCCGACCGTCACTAAACAAAATCGTAGGCCACTACTTTGAGTATACTTCGGAAAGAACCGGTTAAAATAGGCTTCCCTCAACAGGCAAAAAACGAGCACTGACCATGTCGGCTCCAAATCACAAAGGCTTCGACCTACTCAGCCAATGAGCTATGTACCTTCCGAGGTGCTCAAAATATCGCTGATAACGACTTGAAATTAAAGTTATTCCAAAACCGACGACGGGTCAAGAAAAAATCTTTCAAAAGACCTTAACGAATGGAAACAAAGCCTACAAAAAAGCCCACGGGAAAAAATAGCGTAAGAGCCATTTTTGCCAGCTAAGCAAGCCTGCGTGCCACATATCAAAAGGTCTCTACAACCAAAAAAATGTAAGAGCCATTGTCGCCAGTAAAAATTGACAACTTGAGGATAAAAGTGAACTCAAATCATAACCCGATTCAGAGGCATCCGGGCTATATATAGAAAGGTCTTAATGACCAGAACAGTGTACGAAGCACTACTACCATTCAAAAAATCAAAGACACTTAAGGGTCAATTAAAGCTTGAATCGCAACGCGACTCGGAGACTATACCCGAAATAAGTTAAACTATAATATGCCCAAGGGCATGGCACAAATGCCACGATCGCCAGCTGAGTGAGCCTCTGGGCCACCCGTTTATAAGGTCAATTCGACCAGAGGCATAGACAGCCATCATCACCCGCCCGTGCGGGCGGGGAAGAACTTAAGGTTCAAGTAAAACACGAATTGTAAAGAGACTCGGAGACTAAACCTAAATGATCGGACAAAGCACAGAGGCTGCAATGCTTGCTCGCGTCAAAATTCACACCCAGGAGCCCCGGGCCCATCCATTTGGTTCCGGACCTATGAGGACCCTGCCAAACATAGAAATCGGCCTGCCTGATTGAAGGCAATAATAGAAAAAAGATGCAGAGGAAATAAGGTTTCAAAGTCTCCTCTTATATTACACGCGCAAAAAAAAGAGGGGGACGCACTCCTGATCTACAGACATGTTCTACGTATATCAAATACAAAGCGACAAAACAGCGCAATCTATGATCCATTCCGAAAGGCTACGGCTTGCCAGGCTAACTCTCCATCCCATCAGCAAGAAATGACCATGCGTCATGCTTATCCGCCCTTGCTCAATCCAATTCATCAGAAAGAGTGAAGCCCCTCGCGCCAATCTCCTCGAGTACTTCTCTTCGGGATCTACAACGAACATATTCCTTGATCGTCTTCTCCCAGTCGAGAGCTCGCTTTAGCTCATTGGGCAGCGGCAGCATCCTTCTACGAATCACCATCTCCTGATCAGCCTTGGTTTGACTTAACATCGCCTTAGCTCGGGCGTCAATTATCTCGGCCCTGGTCTTTGAAAGTTCGGGTTTGAATTTCTCCACCATACCTGCTTGGATTTTGGCATTGTCTCGAGCCAAGCAGAGGTTGACTTCGAGGGCGGGGACCTTGGCCAAGGTGTTTGCCTCCTCTAAAGAATGAGCTTGCACCTGAGCCCTTAGCTTACCACAAGCAGTTCTGGCGCGGTCGATATCGTCATTAAGGTACTCTATAATCTCCGCCTTTTTTTGTAGCTGATATAGCAAGAAGGAGCGTCAACTTAAAGAGGCCAAGAAAAGCAAAGCTTGAGCTACAAAAGGTTATCGGCTCCATCAAATAGCTCTCGTAATTTGAGCTTCGGTACGCCTCACATCGCCAGTGCAGCATCTCGCCCTCCTTTTCCTCGCTAAGCAGCTTAAGAGATTCTCCCTCACCCTGAATTTTTTGAAGCTTGACCCCTTGATGGACCAGCTAAGACGTAAGCCTGTTACAAGTCTGCATAAGAAAAACTCGATGAGGGGTAAAAGATGCGGAATACGGAGAAACTGCACCAAAACTCACCATGAAATGAAGCCGACGAACTTCCTCAAAGTCGGAACATACTCTTGTTGATCCTGCCTCTACATCCCCGGAAGAACCGGCCTCGAACAAACCATAATCATTCAAAGGCATCGCCGACTCGAAATCAGGTACTCCAGGGGAAGCAGACTCAAACTATGCCTTATCCTTAGGGACACTGGCCCGAAAAGCACCACTAGAAGCTACATCACCTCGTGGGTGCTGGCCCCTCTTATCGCCATCATCCTTCAATTCGGAGGCCAACAAATCCTTCCCCTCTTCGGGAGAGCACTGCCTTATCCTAAGGAACTGCTCGATGCCTGCAAGCGACAAATCCAGTACAAGTAAAAAGGGGGAAAATATTACCTCAAATATATGAAGGCCAAGGCAAAGGCATGTGCACATACCTTGATATTTTGCTCCCCACCTGATGCGAAGCACAGCTCACCACCGACGCTCATCACAGGCCGAGTGGGTCACCAGCCTCCGGACCCAGCCGGGCAGGTAGAAGACTTCACCCGGTGTCCATGAAGTTGCTACAACAAGGTAAAATACACCATTATTCAACTAACTTTTGCTATAGGTATAACCTGAAAAGCACTAAACGCTTTATTCACGTGCGTAATTCCACCCTTCGAGAAATGGAAAAAACTCCACAGGGATGATGTCGATCGTCAAGATCCGCATGAACCAACCAGTCCATTCTCGACCCTCTTTCTCTTCGTCATTGACAACAAAGGGCGTGGATGAACGGCACTTCAGGGTTAGCAGGCTCCGGTGATGAAAAGGTCGATACAGCCTGATGAGGTGATCGAGCGTGAATTCAAGATCGTCTTTCTTCGCAAAGAATCTCATCATCAGCACCACCCGCCAAAACGACAGATGTAACTACGCCAAAGTAACCCGATACTTCAAGCAAAAATCAAGCACGACCCTGTAAAGGGGGCCAAACGCGAAAGGATACAGGCATACGCTCAAGAATCCATCAGTGGAATCCATAATACTCCCTCCCGGGGGAAACACCTATAGCACTATCCCCTCACTCCATCCGCAGTATTTTCTGACCATCTCCAAATGCTCCCCCTTATAATAGATACCATCTTCAGAACAGACTCCCCTGGCTCCCGAGCACCAAGAATAGCACTCTCCACTTTTTGCCATGCCGGCCCCGAAGTGGTTACCATGACTATGGTAAAACTAACAAATCGAAGCAAAGGCGTACACCAACTCTTTTGTGCTTGAAGAAATGAAGAACTCTATGCCAAAGCGGAAGAGCAGCTACCTAAAATAGTGAAGACTTGTGAAGGAGCCGAAGCCGCCCTACCTATATGCTAGAAGCAGCAACTACTCACCTACCCGAAGTATTCCCCGAGAAGCCAAGACTCGAGGAGCCGTCCGTATTATCTCCAAGCTTGAGATATCGTCCTGCCTCGAGGATCCTCACCGAAGAGAAATCAAACTTCGGAAAGCTTTCAAAGCCATCACTCAACATAAAGCAGTATCTGATCTCGTGATTCCTTTTTTAAAGAATATGACAATAACAACAACAAGAACAACAACCCGGTAAAATCCCACAAGTAGAGTATGGGGAGGGTAGTGTGTACACAGACCTTACCCCTATCCCGAAGGGGTAGAGAGGCTATTTTTGAAAGACCCTCGGCTCAAGATAATAAAAAGGCAAAAGAAGAGAGTATTAGATTCACTGCGGAAATCATATGGTAAAAGGAACATAGAAAGCAGGAAAGAAAAGAAAAAATAATAATAATAATAATAGTAATTCAAAGCAAAAGAAATGGTTTTTAAATGGGTCCTTTATCAAAAATAGCAAATAGTAACACACTATTATTACATTGCCCCTACCTATCTTAGACAAAAACCTACCGAACTAGGCTCACAAAGGTACAAAGTCAACTACCTCCTAGCCTACAACCGTAATACGTGACTTCCATAACTTCCTATCAAGTTCCATGTCCTCGGAAATCTGAAGCCTCGCCATATCCTGCCTGATCACCTCTCCCCAATACTTCTTAGTCCGCCCTCTACCTCTTCTCGTGTCTTTCGCGACCAGCCGCTCACACCTACTTACTGGAGCATCTGGGCTTCTCCTCTGAACATGTCCAAACCATCTGAGCTTCGCTTCCCGCATCTTGTCATCAATAGGGGCCACGTGCACCTTCTCCCGAATGTCATCATTCCTAATCCTATCCTTTCTAGTGTGCCACACATCCACCTCAACATCCTTATTTCTGCTACTTTCATCTTTTGGATATGTGAGTTCTTAACAGGCCAACACTCAGCCCCATACATCATGGCTGGTCTAACCACCGCTTTATAGAACTTACCTTTGAGTATCGTTGGCACTCTCTTATCACACAAGACTCCAGATGCTAACCTCCACTTCATCCATCCTACACCAATACGGTGTATGACATCCTCGTCGATCTCCCCTCCCTCGTGGATAACCGATCTAAGGTACTTGAAGCTGCCTCTATTTGGGATAATCTGTGACTCAAGCCTCACATCCACGTCCACTTCCCCCGGCCCGGCGCTGAACTTACAGTCGAGGTATTCTGTCCTCGTCCTGCTTAGCTTGAAGCCCTTGGACTCAAGAGTCTATCTCCAAACTTCCAATCTCTCGTTAACACCGGCTCGTGACTCATCAATCAGAACTATGTTATCGGCGAATAGCATGCACCATGGCACCTCCCCTTGAATATGGTCTGATATCGCATCTATCACCAGGGCAAATAAGAACGGACTGAGCGCAGAGCCTTGGTGTAATCCCATTTCAATCGGAAAAGGCTTAGAGTCCCCTCCTACAGTCCTAACTCGAGTCTTAGCCCCGTCATACATGTCCTTAATTGCCACAACATAAGGAACCGGCATACCTTTTGCCTCCATGCATATCCAGAAAACTTCTCTAGGAACCTTGTCATATGCTTTCTCTAGGTCAATAAACACCATGTGCAAATCCTTCTTTCTCTCTCTGTACAGTTCCACCAACCTCCTAACAAGGTGTATAGCTTCTGTGGTGGAACGACCCGGCATGAACTCGAACTGGTTGTCGGATACAGACACTGTCATCCTCACTCTTGCTTCAACCACCCTCTCCTATATTTTCATGGTATGACTCAGTAATTTGATACCTCTATAGTTGTTACAACTCTAGATATCACCTTTGTTCTTATACAATGGAACCACCGTACTCCACCTCCACACATTCGGCATACGCTTCGCCTTAAAAATAACATTAAACAACCCAGTCAACCCACTCCACACCTGCTCTCCCTACACACTTCCAAAATTCCACCAGAATCTCGTCCGGCCCAGTCGCTCTGCCCCTACTCATCTTACGCATAGCCCCCACGACCTCCTCGACCTCGATACGCCTGCAGGGCCCGAAGTCACGATGGCTTTCGGAATGCTCCAATTCTCCTAGAACAATATCACAATCCTCTTTCTCATTCAGAGGTTTATAAAAGTAAGTTTGCCATCTTCTCTTAATCTGGGCATCCTCCACCAATACTCTACCATCTTCATCCTTAATACATCTCACTTGGTCCAAATCTCGAGCCTTCCTCTCTCTCAATTTGGCCAACCGGAATAACCTCTTCTCCCCGCCTTTTTCCCCCAGTTCCTCGTACATACGACCATAAGCCTCATTCTTATTCTCCATGACCGATAATTTAGCTTCTTTCCTAGCTACCTTATATCTCTCCATGCACGCTCTCCTCTCGTCCTCACCTATGCTCTCCACTAACTTCTGGTATGCTTCCCTCTTCGCTTCCACTTTGCCTTGGACCACTTCATTCCACCACCAATCTCCTTTGTGCCCGCCAGAAACACCGGTTGAGACCCCTAACACCTCTCTCGCAGATTCCCTTATACAGTCTGTTGTCGCTGACCACATAGTGTTCGCATCCCCACTACTCCTCCAAACTCCCATAACCAACAACCGACACTCCAACTCTTGGGCCTTATCCTTGGTCAAAGCTCCCCACCTAATTTTCGGTTTTCCCCAAGCAAACCTTTTCCTCCTCTTAAACTGAATACCAACATCTAGCACCAACAATCTATGTTGCATCACGAGTGACTCGCTCGGAATCACCTTGCAGTCCTTGCATAACCCGCTGTCATACCTCCTGAGGAGGAGATAGTCAATCTGGGTCTTCGCTACCACATTCTGAAAAGTAACCAAATGCTCTTTCCTCTTTGGAAAGTTAGAGTTTGCAATCACCAGCCCAAAAGGCTTAGCAAAGTCTAACAGCGAGGTTCCTCCCATGTTCCTCTCCCCAAAACCAAAGCCTTCATGCACCTCGCCATAGCCACCTGCTGTCGCCCTAATATGACCATTGAAATCCCCTCCTATAAACAACTTCTCAGAAGGCAAAACCTGGCGCACAATCTTATCTAACCCCTCCCAGAAGTGTCCTTTGACCTCCTCATCTAGGCCCGCATGCGGAGCATAGGCGCTAACGACGTTCAGTGTGTGCTCTCCAACTACCAACTTAATAATCATCAATCTATCGTTCACTCGTCTGACCTCAACCACCGACTCTCTAAATTCCCTATCCACCAAGATACCCACTCCATTCTTACCTCTCTCGACTCCTGAGTACCAAAGTTTATACCCGTTTGCATCCCTCGCCCTCGACCCTACCCATCTAGTCTCCTAGACATAAGCTATATTGAACCTCCTCTTCTGGAGAATCTTCGCCAACTCTATAGACTTACTTGTCAATGTACCTATGTTCCATGACCCGATTCTTAACCTATATGCACCCTTGTTTCCTTTACCTCCCTTGCCTCTCGGCCCAGCACCTAACCCCTGCCCTACCTCCCGCCCCACCCCCACTCCCTCCGAGGACATGAACTCACTCGACCATCCCAGACCACAGCCACTATACCCATGCCAAACTAGGGAAAATCACTAGCACACATAAGGCAACAGGCCAAGCTAGACAAAAATAGGTTGCAACTATAAGTGCACTAATACTGTGAGTAAACTAGGCGGAACTAAGATTGCAAAAATTTACTAACGTAATAAATGGGAAAAGGAAAATAGGAGGTACCAACTCCCGCAAGTAGAACCTGAGAATTGTCTTGGTATATATGACGATGATGCGTCCAAGTAGCACGTTCGTGTTCCACTTCTGCCGCCCCTCGTTGACCCTTGCCGGGGTTGTTCCTTATGTTTGCCCACGCACGTTCCGCTCGCCGCTAATAGCCATAGTCCTTAACCTAAAAATACGCATAAAATACCACGAAGACAGACGAAAAGGAGGGATTGTCACCGCTACCACTGGTGAGGCCCCACTCGTAGCAAAAGAGCGCAAAAAATTGTAATAACACCTTAAATCTATTCCTCCAAAACAGTAAAAGCCAGAAGGGGTCGATGTGAAATAGAACAAAAATCAACAAATTTAAAGGAAGAAAAAAAAGGGTTTTCAAATCGCCGATCAAAATCAGATCTTTAGATAAAATCCTTGAAAAGATGAGCAAGTAGTAAGGAAAACATAGAAAATAACTGGATGGAAAATAACAAACCAAAAACGCCCTAGTTATTGGCAGAAGACTATGGCGATTGGCTGAGGTGGAAAGAGCTGTAGCTTATTATTCTAAAAGGGAGAGAGAGGGTGTAAACAAGATGCTAAAATCGCACAATGTAAGAACAATTAGTTTTGATAATTGGAATATCAAATTATGATAGTCCTCTGCTATACTACAACTGAACAAACTGGACTACTGAAAGTGAAATAAAGAAAATTTCGTAAAACAACAACAAGTGAGGAGATAGGAGAAGGAGGAGAGGGAAGGGGATGCAGGAGGGGGATAACCTGTTGGAATATAAATAAACTCAAAAAGCTCAAATCATGAAAGCTTCACAAAAGTACAAATCAGCGCCCGAGTACATCTAACTCCTCAGCAAGAAGTCTATACTGTACATTTTAAAAAGGTCTATTTTCATCAAGATCAAAAGGGAACCCCCAGTACCCGAAGTTAGACTTTATCCAGGATAACATCCTCAAAGGCCTCGAAATCTGGTGCATTATCTCCATATAATTCGAAGGGCCCCTGCAGCCCAGGCCTGTCCGAACAATGTAGGATTTTAACGAGGCACGACGATGGGCTTAGAAGAGACCCATGTCGATCGGCAGAGAGGCGGAAAGGATGCTCGCACCCAAGTCAGATATCAGCAATCAAAAAGTAAAAGAAGGCATTCAAAAGGCCCTGAGGGGTACAAAAACATACAATTATAAAGCAAAAATCGAGAGCAAAAATCAAAGGGATATATTCATATTCATAAAAATCCATGTACAACAGCCCTCTAGAGGTCATTTACATACAGATACGAAAGCCTACGGGAGTCTATTCCTAGATCAAAGGAACAGAAGGATGTACATGTGATGAAACCCAAAAGCCCGGTCCGCCCTCGAAGATGCATCTCCGGTATCAGCATCCTCGAGCGTCACCCCCTCGAGTATGCACCCTCGAGGGTGATTCCTTCGACCTCTACCTCCTCTAGGCTCCCAACTCAATCCCTCAAGGGATTCCCACTGGAGAACATAAAGAAGAGGAAAAGAAGGGGATGCAGAGGAGGTAGAGAAAAAAGACATAGCCTGCCGAATCCAAAGGTTGAAGATTCAGCGGGCCCCAACCTCGATGACCGGTAGGATCACTTTATCCCTAGGGAAAGAAATATCCTTATGGATGAAGTGCCACACCAGTCCTGGGTAGGAGAGTGAGTAGCAGTGTATAATCCGAACGATTATTTACATGAGCAAAAAACCGACTCCCCATCCACCATCACCTCGGGTCGACAGCAGCAACAAAGGCCAGCATACCGACGACTGCAACAATAGTGGGACAGAGCGATTATGCTCAACAAAGGGAAGTCCCGGCAAAAGGACACAACACAATCTAAAAGAGCACCTCCAAACGGCCTTGAGGCCATGAGCCCCGAGCATGATGTTCAAGGATAGAAGAAGATGATAAGAAGAAACGGGCAAGCAAGTCAACGAAGGCACTGGAATGGGAAAAATATGCCAAAACAACCTTATTTATAGGAGGTTACTACAAAGTCATCTAGGCTCTGGAAGATTGATCGACGAATACAATTACTACACCCTTGAAAAACTGAATCGACGATAGTACTTTTACCTCGAAGAGCGGAAATGACAGTGTATTGAGCATGAGTCTAGGAGATATGCCTTCTATCATAAAAGATCATGCCATGATTCAAATCATTAGTGTAATGTCTCCATGAGAAGCTCCATAAGTAAATGGTCATAGTCGTTTCCCATAGCTTCGTTCTGAGAAATGCGAAAACTATCTATATGCGGTGAAATCAGAGGGCCTGATCTCTCGCTATCAAGCCATCTCGAGGAGATACCTCGAGACCCCGAGGATATGAAGCCACAACTTAGTCCTCTCCTTTGGGGTTTGTCAGGACCCGATTCAAGGCCAGATGGAGGCCGAGGCCAGGACAAAAAGGGGAGGATCCCAAGAGACGCGGCTGAGTCTGACAGGCCGTCCTACCCAGAGCCTACGCTGAGTCATCGCATCAAACCATCCCATCTTCATATTTTGTAATTAAATGCACTGGTATTTGTCACTGAGTTCCCCTCCTATATAAAGGGGACTCACCCTGCCTTGTAAGAGACTGATGTTGCTCCATTTCTCCACAAGTGCAATAATATCTCTCTCTCCCTCTCTTCTTTCTAAACTTATTGGCTCTCACTAATTCGAGGATACCTCGATATCCATCACTTTATATCTGTTCTTCATCATATAACTTAGTTTTGGCCATAAAGATCCCTATTTGATTATATCTCTAACTGTTATACCATCCCCGAATATCCCCGATAGCTCGAGCTCAACCTCGAAGTCGACCCCAAAGTCCCCATCGGACAGGCCTACATCTAGGCAGTAGGCCCCTTGGTTTGATCATTATCTTATTTTACCTCGCGCTCCATCGTTAAATTTCACACTACTTGTCACACCTCCCTTTTACCTACACCCGCAAGGGCGTAAAGGAGTTTTTCCAATTAAAGGACAATCAAAACGGGATTTATTTATTAAAGATTTAAAGTCGCCACTTGGGAGATTTATGGTGTCCCAAGTCACCGGTTGAATCCCGAGTTGAGGAAAATATGACTCTGTTTAACAGTCCGAGAACTAGAAATCTAAGAAAGGAATTCTGTTAACCCGGAAGAAGGTGTTAGGCATTTCTGGGTTCTGTGGTTCTAGCACGGTCGCTCAACTGTTATATCTGTCTTAGTTATCTGAGTTTAAAACATGCTTTAACTTATGTGCTTTTTAACTTTAAACCTCTTTATTATTATTTTTAAAGAGAATTTCAACGTCGTTAAAACGCATCTCGAACCACGTCACATAAATGCACCCGTGGTTTTCGACACATTTCAACTTCGCTGGGATTAGGATTTGGGTCACATAAATGTGCACCCGAGTTTAGGAAGGTAATATTATTAAATGTCGAGCCTAAAGAAACTAGCGTATCATTAACTTTGCGGGAGGCTATGAAATTCGCGGAATGGCTCGTCTCGAGGTCTAAAATATTTTTAATATGATTAAGAGGGCCACGCAATGTATGATTTTTGTTTGGCGCGGCGTACCTCATTTATTTTAAAGCCAACCTAAAGGACTACTATTTTCTATTGAGTACTGTCTCTAAAAGGAGTCCTAATTAATTAGCATTATTAGTTGCTAATGTTTGAACAATCTAGGATTTCGGGCCTCAAGCCTCTACCATTCAGGGCTTCGTAATTAGCCTCAAAAAAGTTAATGGTACACAATTCAGCAAGTGCCTTAATTCAAAGTTAGGCACTCTTTTGGGCTTTGTTGCATTTTGGCCCAGAGAAGAGAATATCTGTATCAGTTTTTTAAGGATAAAAAGACATGGGGCTGTCCAGCTCTAGGCCTTAATAACAGCCCAATTGGAGACACGAATTTCTCCAGTCGATTGCTAGTCTTGGGCCTAAAACTAGAGCTCAAATTGAGTGTACATTTCAATGAGATCTCATAATGTTGGACCCCAATTAAAAATTAATGCAGCAATTTGTAAACAAATAGACAATTCAAATTCGTCCAAGTTGAACACCTACTTTGTTTTAAAACAAAATTCGTATTGGTAGGCTGATTTTATTCGAACTACAACATTCTGAAATTCAGTAAAAATGATCAATACTAGATTCAGGGATCCTACCATGTTGAAACATTATTTTGTGTGGTTAGTTCAAAGCCAAAAGACGTAACCAATACTGAAGCGTAAATCGTTAGCATATTTATTAGATCTCAAATTTGCCGGAAAACTCAGCATAGACCTAGCATTCTCACTGGTTTCAATTAAATCAAACAAAACAAGTTTAATCAATACCTTTTATTTACATCTCAAGCTACTATAATATTATAACATGAAATAGGCTAAGCCACAGTTATTAAACGAAACAAACAGTCCATAGAGTCCAATTACAAACTGATCTATAGTCTCATTGCTACAAATAAAATTGTATTCAAATCAATAAATCATGTTGCACATCTAAATTAAAAGAGAATAACAGAGAATAAATGCAGTGACAATCCAGGATTTGTTATTTATCTTCAAGCATGTTGTTCCAAGCATTACATACTACTGAGGCCAAGAATATACCTGGAGTATGAATCAAATAAGAAGAAGGAAAGAAGTCAGCAGCAGTAGCGAGCAGATGTCTAACAGCAGGGCTCAACAATGACAACAGGAGCAGTTTCAGAACTAAAATGACACCACAAACCCCGAAATTCAACCCAGCAATTATCAAATCCAGCAAATAACCAACACAACCCAATCGAGCAAACCAAATTCAACCTGAAAAGGACTCCAGAACTTTTAAACTCCAATTGTTGAATAAAGCCAGGAAAATCCAAGCTATTTTGGATCCTAGATGAGCTAGAATAAGGAAAACTTCAATGGAATAGTAATATTTTGAGTTTTTGTGCTGTTTTTTTTTTTTGGTTCTTGGGGAAATTTTTAGAACTAAAGTGAACTTTTTAACTTGAAATTTCAAATTTGGTATTTGAGTTAGAAATTCAAATTTCAGATTGTGAAGAACTTGTAGAACACTTTTTGGGGGGAATTTTTCAGATTGTCCAACTTGTGAATTAAGGCATTGGGCATGCCTTTTTATAGGAAAAGCCTAAGGATCTTTCAGATTTTCAACTTTACCCCCTAGTCCCTCTTTTATTTTTTACTTTTTAGCTAGTTAGCCCCTTATTTGTTGACTTATTGCCCAAGTTACACCACTAAGTTGCTACAATTCTGATTTGAATCCTATCTAGAATATCCTAGGGAATTCCAATTTTAGTTACTATAGATTCCTCATGATGAATTACCCATATTACCCTTTCATTTATTTTACAATTACCAATCCTAGTTAACTAACCCCTTTAACCTGGTTACCCTGGTCAAGAGATGACCCTAGTTAAACTAATTAAAGTATGAAACGCTCAGCTATACCCAACAATTATAAGAGAACGTAAAAACTGAACTAATTAACTAAGATTAGAATTCAACCCTAATTAATGTTAAGGCTAAACAGGGAACTAATCAGCAGATTAAAAATAACATCAATACCACAGAACAATCAAAAATCGAACTCAACCACAAAATTACGAACCAAACTGAGATAACATTAATTCTAAGAAAGATGAGAAAAATAGAAAAAAAAAATCAAACCCAACTAACTACTCAGTAAAGGTGAGAATTAAAGGTTTAAAACTTACATGACCAAGAATTAGACCAAAAGTGAAAAATTAAAACATACTGAACAAGATCAATTAAACCAAAATTCCAAATCAAATCAACTAAAGAACAAGGATAGATTGTGAACAAATAAGAATAGAAACATTAAAAGAAAAAGAAGTCTTAGTGATTTTACTCGACATTCAATGTCTGGTGATGTAACTCGCACGAGGATCACGGAAAAATAACTTGAGGTCGACGGCTTGAATGACTGGAGCTTGACCTCGGATCCAAGATTTGAGTGACCCTGAGTGGATTCGAAAGGTGCGGTTGTCATGTTAGGCATGGGGCGCCTGGGGGTTCTATGGTATGATTTAGGGGTAGAATGGAAGCGTCGCTACCACCGGAGAAATGTGTGATGCCGCTAGGGTTTCCACCTTCCAGTGAAGATTCGAGGAGCCCTGGGTATGTATGAGAACCAATGTCTGCAGATTTGGACTGTGGAAGTCGAGAGGGCATTTGGTGTTAATTTGAGGCAGGTTTGTGGTGGCGCCGCCATGGGCGGCGGAAGCGATGACTAGTATTTTGAAGATTCGAGGGGTTCTAGTAGGATTTGAGGAAAGAGACTAACAGATTCATGATAAGGGAAGGAAGGGGGTGCTCTGGTGTGATTTTGGGTATCATTGGAATGGTTTCCGTCGTCGGCGCCGGCGGGCTTGACGGAGTGTATCAGGGCGGCGGCTCTAGGGTTCGTGGGGTGTGAGGTCGATGAGAGACAAAGGGGTGGGGGGTGCCCTTCGGACACTCTTATACTAATCATACCCTACTTCAGGGTCGTTGGATTGAGCTACCTCGACGGGCCAAATCAAATACGACTTAAACGGGGTCGTTTGGTTAAATTAGGAGAGACGGACCGGGTCAGGGGTTTGGGTTGGGCTATTTTGGGATGTTGGCCCGATTGGGCTGTATTTTGGCCCAAAATTGGATAATTTATGAAAGCAAATTGTTTTTGTTTAATTTTCTCTTCTTCTTCTTCTTTTATTTTTTTTAATTTTATGATTTTTCTAATTTTTGTTAAATGCAAAATTAAAAATAAAGACCCAAATTGACTCTAAACTTATACTACTTAATTTTCAAATACACTAATTTCTAATTTAAATGCAAACTAAGACAAATTCAAAAATTAATAGTTAAAAATACAAAATGAATTATTTTTGTTATTTTATTCTTTGTAAAGTAACTAATTAATCTTAACAATGTGAAATTAACCCTAAATGCAAATGCCAATTATTATTCTTTTTGGTATTTTCGTTAATTAAGATGCACAAACAAAATGCAAATAATTAACATAAAATGTCACAAAAATTCAAAAAATTACAAATAATGAAAGAAATCATTTTGTTTGAATTTCTGGGAATGATTCATATAGGGCAAAAATCACATGCTCACAGTTGCCCCACTTTGCTCGGGAATACGAAGAGTTTTCGGGCAAAGATAAGTGAGCGGATACGAGCGATTTTTGCCCGTTTAAATACTCCGTGTGAAGCATTTTTAAAAGAGTTGACCGCATCCTACTTCTGAGGTTGCCTACATATCCTTGGCTAAAAGGAATCAGGTCAGTGTAGTTCGGGAAGGGTTGGTAGCTGGGACTACCATGAGCTGTGATTTCACTGATGTTTCTGCTGCTGCTGCTTACTGAACCCCCTCATTACACCGTTAAAATAAAGAGAAGCTAAACTAGCTATGATCTATGAATTACAGAAATCCTATCTAAATCTTCAAACTTGCTCTTGTGTTTCCTTTTGTCTTGTATCCTCTCGGTGAAATCCATTGTTGCCGCTTAGAATTGTAAACTGATATGTTTTTCCTTCCTTCAGACTACTGAACTTGAATGTATTCCTCTGTTTTACGGGCGGGCTCCCGACTTCAAAACTTGAAAATTTATGCCTCTGTTATGCGAGCGGGCTCCCGACTTCAAAAATTGAAAATACATGCCTCTATTATACGGGCGGGCTCCCGACATCCAAACTTGAAAATATATGCCTCTATTATACGGGCGGGCTCCCGACTTCAAAACTTGAAAATACATGCCTCTGTTATACGGGCGGGCTCCTGACTTCAAAACTTGAAAATATATGCCTCTGTTATACGGACGGGCTCCCGACTTCAACACTTGAAAATATATGCCTCTGTTATAAGGGCGGGCTCCCGACTTCAACACTTGAAAATATATGCCTCTGTTATACGGGCGGACTCCTGACTTCAAAACTTGAAATGTATGCCTTTGTTCTCCAGGCGGGCTCCTCTGTTCTTCAGGCGGGCTCTTGACTGCTAAAACTTGAAATGCATGCCTTTGTTCTCCAAGCGGGCTCCTGACTGCTGAAACTTGAAATGTGTGTCTCTGTTCTCCAAGCGGGCTCCTGACTGCTAAAAGTTGAAATATATGCCTCTGTTCTCCAGGCGGGCACTTGACTGCTAAAACTCGAAATATATGCCTCTATTCTCCAGGCAGGCTCCTGATTGATAAAACTTGAAATATATGCCTCTGTTCTACATGCGGGCTCCTGACTGCTAAAACTTGAAATATATGCCTCTGTTCTCCAAGCGGGCTCCTGAATGCTAAAACTTGAAATATATGCCTCTGCTCTCCAGGCGGGCTCCTGATTGCTAAAACTTTGAATGTATGCCTCTGCTTTCAAGGCATGCTCCTGACAGCTAAAACATAAAGTATATGTCTCTGTTCTCCAGGCGGGCTCCTGATTGCTAAAACATGAAATATATGCCTCTATTCTCCAGGAGGGCTCCTGACTGCTAAAACTTGAAATATATGCCTCTGTTCTCCAAGAGGGCTCCTGACTGCTAAAAACATGACATATATGCCTCTGTTCTCCAGGCGGGCTCCTGACTGCTAAAACTTGAAGTATATGCCTCTGTTCTCCGGGCGGGCTCCTGATTGCTAAAACTTGAAATATATGCCTCTGTTCTCCGGGCGGGCTCCTGATTGCTAAAACTTGAAATATATGCCTCTGTTCTCCTAGCGGACTCCTGACTGCTAAAACTTAAAATATATGCCTCTGTTCTCCAGGCGGGCTCCTGACTGCTAAAGCTTGAAATATATGCCTCTGTTCTCTAGGCGGGCTCCTGACTGCTAAAAACTTGAAATATATGCCTCTGTTCTCCAGACGGGCTCCTAACTGCTAAAAAATTGAAATATATGCCTTTGTTCTCCAGGCCGGCTCCTGACTGCTAAAGCTTGAAATATATGCCTCTATTCTCTAGGCGGGCTCTTGACTGCTAAAACTTGAAATAAATGCCTTTGTTCTCCAGGCGGGCTCCTGATTGCTAAAACTTGAAATAAATGCGTCTGTTCTCTAGGCGGGCTCCTGATTGCTAAAACTTGAAATAAATGTCTCTGTTCTCCAGGCGGGCTCCTGATTCCAACAAAAATAGACAAAACAAAGAAAAATTTTGTTGCCCCAGTTTGGTGGCTGGGCGCATCATGTTACCAAATATTACTAGAAATTTGAAAGCTAAAATCCTGAATTATACTTCCCTTATTCTCTCGGTGGGCGCCTGATTGCTGAACTTGAAATGTATTCCCTTGTTCTTCGGGTGGGCGCCTGATTGCTGAAACTTGAAATGTATTCCCTTGTTCTCCAGGTGGGCGCCTGATTGCTGAATTTGAAATGTATTCCCTTGTTATCCAGATGGGCGCCTGATTGCCGAAACTTAAAATGTATTCCCTTGTTATCCAGGTGGGCGCCTGATT
>MU692165.1:5067-34167 GCA_026770625.1 Nicotiana glauca
TGAGAAGAGAAAGGTTTCGGCACAATTTATATTCACAGTTCAAATAATATCAAAACAGTAAAGCAATTATCACATTTAATCCAAGATGTACAAGAAGCAAGCAAACGTCCTATTCAGGAGTTCGGCATGAGTTTTTATTCTTCTAGGTTTTAAAACCTGGGTCTATGATCTAGACTGTGTACCCGAGCGGACGACTCGGGTCGAGGAGGGGGTTACGTACCGGGAACCAAAAGGCCATCCGGCTTAGTAACTTATCCGGCCTCTTTCTTATTCAAGGTATTGACACTAACAGAATAGGGAGACTCAACCAGTGAGCACATCCCCGGAGGTGAGAAGAGAAGGGTTTCGCCACAATTTATATCAAAGCGGTAAATATTTAGCACATTAATCATGAACATATAGGGAAATCAGATATAAACAAATACAAAGATTTAACTGAGCTCGAATTCTTAAACCCTGAACCGAAGTTCTGGGTTTCTTATCCCCAGCGGAGTCGCCAGAGCTGTCACACCTCCTTTTTACCGAATTACTACACCCCGGGAAAGGATATAATAAAGGAAAGGAGTTTTTCCACTTAAAGGACAGTCGGAAAGGAATTTATTTATTTAGATTCAGAGTCGCCACTTGGGAGATTAATGGTGTCCCAAGTCACCGATTGAATCCCGAACCGAGGAAATATGACTCTGTTAACAGTCCGTGAACCAGAAATCCGGATAAGGAATTCTGTTAACCTGGGAGAAGGTGTTAGGCATTCCCAGATTCCGTGGTGCTAGCACGGTCGCTCAACTGTTGTATCTGATTTTATCTGATTTTAATACATGTTCTGCTTTATGTGCCTTTTATTAATCATCCGCTTTATTTGTTGAATTTTTTACAAGAATTACAACGTCGTAAAAATGCATCTCGAACCACGCCGTACCAGTACGCCCGTGGCTTTTAACACATTTCGACATCGTTGAGATTTGGATTTGGGTCGCATGAAATGCACACCCGTATTAGGAAGGTAATATTTATTAACACAGGCGCCTAAAGCAATCTACGTGTTTATTAGCTTTGGGAAAGACCGTGAAATTCGCTAAACGGTCCTTCCAATTCTAAGTATTTTGAATTGAGCATTTATTGAGGGCCCCACAATTATGTATCTTTAATTTGGCGAGGCTCGTCCCACTTTATTATTAAAGTCAATCACCAAAGTGAACTATATTTTTTGTTTCGATCATTCCTAAAACATCTGACTGCTTATTGTGATATTAGGTGATAATTGTTGTTGTGGCAAAAATGTTGGGCTTCCAGACAAGCCCAATGAGAATGAGCCGTGCCCCATCTATATCATTAAGACCAAATTCACGTCCTGTTAGAATCCAAACGCATATGCATTTTGAACCTCAACACTAAGCCTGCATTTTTGAACGAACAGGCTATTGAGTCCAAACCTTAACAATAAATCAGGCTTCAATTTGAACAGGGATGATGCTTATCTCAAATCGTTCTGTTCATGTACATATGATATTGATTCCTTTGAATTCTAATTTAAACTCCAATCATTTATTACTGGCCTTTTTTTGAAGTTTTAAAAGGCTGTCAAGGTGAGGGATAACAGGTGATAACTGATTTGAAGTGGCCTCAACTAATATTACTAAGATGATTCTCAAGTGAAGGTTTTTAACAAAAGAAACAGATTGCTGCTATTCTACATGAAATTTTTTTAAAATGCTGTAACACTGTATGCTTCAGTTAACCTTTTTCAATTTTCATAGCCAAGCCCTATATGAGAAAACTTATATGAGCTAATAAGTTCAAACATTAATTCCAATTGATAGCTTTACTTTACTGCAACAAAGCTATTTTCAGTCTATTAATCTAATTCACTATCAAATTATAGAATCAATACTAACGAACGAATACAGCTTAATTGTCTTAACAGTCCAATACAACAGTTAATAACTAAATCACCAAATGACAGCCTAAACATTATGAAATTAATAGAAATAAACACTAAGCAAAACTTCACTTCATTCATTAATCCTTGGCCACTTGAGAATCAAATTCATACCTGGAAATTGATAAACAAACAGAAGACGAGGGATCAGTAGCAGCAGTTAACAACGCCAAACACAAATAACAACAGCAGTAATCCGGATCTTTTTTCGAGCCAAATTAAACTCACAAACCCAGGAACTTCTCACATTAGCACATCACAGAATTACAACATCTCTCAAATATCCTTTGTTTTGAATTTCAGCAGAATTAAAATCTAATAGAGGAACTCTCAGCTTGATTTCAGAAACTATCAATTGAAACAGTGTTTTCCTTTGGATTTTTATTACTTTTTTTGGATTTTTTGAAAGAAAATCAAATCTGAAAAGAGAATTTCAGATCTGGAGATGAAAGATATTTTTAGGAATTTCTAGGGTTCAAAAAAAACTTGTCAATTAAGGCAAATACTGCCTATTTATAGATTCAAAAGTTGGAGGGAAATTTAAAATCAGAAATTATCTAGCAGTCCTTCATTTTTTAACTTGTTAAACAAGTTACTACACCTATTTATTAGAAATTATGCTAATGCCCTAACCTAGAAGGTTCTAATTGCTTCTACCATATTCCTTTTCCTTTGGAATTCCTATTCTACCCTCACTTCCTTTTAATATTTACCAATTCTAGTGATTCTGCCATTTTTCCTTCCTATAATACCCCTGTTATTATACTGAAATTACCACCAACTTACTTTACAATTCCAAAAATGCCCTCACTTCACACTTAGATTCACCCATATTACCTTAAAACCAATCCCAACCCCTTTCTACACTAATTTCATCAGCTATAATCAATTCTCTAAGACCTACTATCAAACTAATTAAAATATTAAAACTAAATTCACTGAATCGCAAGACAGAATCAGAAGCAAAAATTTATCATTAGTCACAAAAACAGATTCGAAAATTAATCAATAGCACTTATCAATCTTAACCAAACGAACATATCCTAATATTCTAGTCAGTCAATTTACCAACACAAAACTAACACTTAACAAGTCTACTGAATCACATTGAACTAATAGAAGAATTCATATATACTTATCTAAAAAAATGCCAACGACTCACAACTGATTTTTGTGCAAAATAATAATGTTAAAATTCTAGCAACTTAAAATCAATGAACAGAACAAAATAGAACAAAGCTCTCATTTTAACAATTCAATTAGTCTATTTAAAACTAAAGAAAAAGAGTGATAAAAGGAATTAAAAGGAGAGATAAGAAGGGAAAGACACCCATTGATTTGTCGAGAAAAATTCCGGCCAGCCTTTGGAGACCAAATCGTCCAAAATTGTGGGAATTTAAAAAATCAAGATTTGGCCAGAAAAATCAATCCCTTATTCGAATAGTTCTGGGAATATTCGAGGGTAAAAGAATGTATATCTGGTATGAGGAAGGTGAAATGAGCTTGGGGTGTTCATGGAGTGGAGTTTGGACATCGGCGCCGCCACCGGAGAACTCAAGACGGCACTAGGGTTTCGAGATTTAGAGCAGTTTTAATGGTATTTGGGGCGAAAGATTTATGGGTTCGAAGAGAGGATGAGACGGGGAGTCTTTTGGTGCTGGTTTGGTTAGAAACGGAGACCCGCCGCCGCCGTGGGCGAATTCCGACGGGCGGCGGGGAGGTGGTCTGTGGCGGGGCTGATGGAGGTGATATAACAGGGGGCTGGGTTTAGAGAATTAGGGTTATATTTTTTTTGATATAATGATGGAATTAATGGGGCAGGGATATTTGGGGTCGTTTAAAGGGTGTATATAGATAAAACGACGTAGTTTAACGTCTGGACTACGTCGTTTGGACTAGGGACAGGGCAGCCCGGGTATGGGGAATAGACTTGGGCTTGGGTATTTGAGTGGTATTTGGGCTGGGCAAACCTGATGGGTATTTTCTGATTAATTGGCACAATTATCAATTCTTTCCTTTTCTTTTTGTATTTACTTCCCTTTGTATTTTTTTTTTACAATTATTTTTCACTTTGTATTTTTGTATTATTTTCTTTTATATTTGTTTTGTATTTTCTTTTCTCTTGTATTTTTATATTTTATTTATTATTTATACTAATTAATATCTCCTTTATGGTAATTCACAAAAATACTATTTTTTTTTATTTTTCTTTAGAATGATTAATTCCTACTAAATGTGAACTAATTTCCTAAATGAAAACGCATTTTTTTTTTGTATTTTTATTTGACTTAACATGCGCAAATAACTTGCAAACAATTAACACAAAATTCACACAAATTGTAAGAAAAAAAGAAGGAAAAAAATTATTTCGTTTGAATTTTATGGGAATAACTCATATATAGGGTAAAAATCACGTGCTCACAGTGCACTTATGTGTTTACATGGCTTCGGTTATTATTTATTATTATTACTCACTGGGTCGGAGCACTCACATTACTCCTTGCACCATGTGTGCAGATTCAAGCATAGTAAAGTCCGCACCTGAGCACCAATTCCTTCCAGACCAGGCAGCGAGTTGGAGTTACGAGGTAGTTGTTGACGTCCGCAGCCCCTTATCTCCCCTATATTACATCATTTATGTTTTCTTTAGACTATTGTATCAGATATTACACTTTGTAGACTTTAAGCAAACTTTGTAGTAGCTCATGACTTGTGACAGCCCGGTTTGGGCTGTGTCCGGATGGTTTCCCCATGTTATTATCGTTGTTCCTGCGTTTATGGTTATCTTAAACATGTGTTAGAATTGTTAATGTTAATTAATTTCTTTAAAATAGGTGTTTGCATTGTTCTGGCTGGCCTTGTCTTCACGAAAGGCGCCATCACGATCGGGTTAGGGAATTGGGTCGTGACAAGTTGGTATCAGAGCCTAGGTTACTAGGTCTCATGAGTCATGAGCTGGTTTAGTAGAGTCTCGTAGATCGATACGGAGACATCTGTACTTATCCTCGAGAGGCTATAGAACCTTTAGGAAAACTTCATTTACTTGAAATTCTTGTCGTGCGGATTTGTTGATCCGAACACTAAACTTCTCTTTGTTCTATTCTCTCACAGATGGTGAGGACACGAGCTACCGGACATGACAGAAGACCACCAGTACCATCCACTGAGGCCACCAAAGGTCGTGGACGCGATCGTGGTTGTGGCAGAGGCAGGGCAGCACCTGTGGATCCTCTAGTTGCCCCAGCTCAGGACTAGGATCCAGCAGCACCAATTTAGGCACCAGCTGTGCCCATTATGATTACGGGTCTTCAAGAGGCCTTGGCTCATATTTTGATAGTTTGCATCGGCCTAGCTCAGGTAGTTTCAGCCACCACAGCAGCAGCTACTTCGCAGGCTGGGGGAGGCAATCAGACCCCCACTACTCGCACACCGGAGCAGGTAGTGCAGGCATTACAGACTCCAGAGGCACCTCCAACTCAGCCAGTTGCACCAGTGTAGGAGTTCAGGGTTCCAGCTATGCCTGAGGATGAGCAGCGTCGCCTTGAGAGGTTTGGTAGACTCCAGCCTCCAACATTCAGTGGTGCTGAGGGCGAGGATGCCCAGGGTTTTCTAGACAGGTGTCAGCGGATGCTCCGTACAGCAGGGATTCTGGAGTCTAGTGGTGTGGCATTTACCGTATTTCAGTTTACTAGGGTTGCCTTCACTTGGTGGGAGGCGTATGAGAGGTGTAGGCCGGCTGGTGCAGCACCTTTGACTTGGCAGGAGTTCTCCACTCTCTTCTTAGAGAAGTATGTACCACAGTCCCGTAGAGAGGAGCTGCGCATGCAGTTTGAGTGGCTACGGCAGGGAGATATGACTGTGTCTCAATATGAGATGAGATTTTTAGAGTTGGCTCGTCATGTCTTTTGGATGGTACCGTCAGATCATGAGCGGATCAGGAGATTTGTTGATGGCCTTAACTATCATCTCCATATTCTTATGACTAGAGAGAGAGTATTGGGTGCTTCATTCGAGGAGGTGGTTGATATAGCTCGAGAGATTGAGATGGTTCACCGTCAGGATCGAGAGGAGAGGGAGACCAAAAGGCCTCGAGGTTCTGGCAGTTATAGTGACGCTCCTTCGAGGGCCAGTTCCAGCAGGGTAAGGGTCGTTCTTTCAGGCCCGTTCAGTCGGCCCGTTCCGAGTATCGTGGGGCATCTTCAATTCGTGGTTATCATGGTTCTCAGCAGCGTCAGCCTTTACTCAGCGCTCTTTCAGCACAGATTTCATCTTGTGCCCCGTCTGTTCAGGGTTCTTCTAGGTTGAGTGCGTCAGCTAGTCACTCCGGTGCGAGGGGTTCCCTTCAGTCCCATTCTCCAGCACCTCAGAGTTATTTTGAGTGTGGAGAGTTTAGGCATATGTGGAGGCAGTGTCCTCACCGTGCTGCTAGCTCATCTCAGTAGAGGGTCCAGTCCTCGGCTTCTGGTCTAGTTTCTTCAGCACCCGCCCAGCCAGCTAGGGGTGATGGTCAGGAAGCCAGGGGTTTCCCTAGAGGTGGAGGTCGATCAGGCGGTGGTTAGGCTCGTTTTTATGCTATGACAGGCAGGACAGATGTCATTGCTTCAGATGCCGTCATTACATGTATTATTTCAGTCTGCCAAATGGATGCCTCAATCTTATTTGATCCCGGTTCCACCTATTCTTATATGTCCTCATATTTTGCTAATCATTTAGGTACGTCCCTAGGGTGTCTTGCTTTACTTGTTAATGTATCTACCCCGGTGGGCGATACTATTATTGTAAACCATGTTTACCGGTCATGTTTGGTGACTATTGGGGGTCTGGAGACCCGAGTTGATCTATTGTTATTAAGCATGGTGGATTTTGACATTATTTTGGGCATGGACTGGTTATCTCCATGTCATGCTATTCTAGACTGTCATGCTAACACAGTCACTTTGGCTATACCGGGTGTACCGAGGATCGAATGGCGTGGCGCGTGTGACTGATTATGGTCCGAGCAGAGTGATTTCATTCTTAAAGGCCCAGTGTATGGTTGGGAAATGTTGTCTGTCATATTTGGCGTTCGTGAGGGATGTTGGAGCTGAGACTCCTAGCATTGATTCTGTTCCAGTTGTGAGGGATTTTCCCGATGTATTTCCTGCAGACCTGCCGGGCATGCCATCGGATAGGAATATTGATTTTGGTATTTATATGGTGTCGGACACTCAGCCCATCTCCATTCCGCCATATCGTATGGTACCAGCATAGTTGAAAGAATTGAAGGATCAGCTTCAGGAACTCCTAGATAAGGGGTTTATTCCGCCTAGTTTGTCACCGTAGGGTGCACCGGTTCTGTTTGTGAAGATGAAGGATGGCACCATGAGAATGTGCATTGACTACAGGCAATTGAACGAAGTAACAGTGAAGAACAAGTATCCCATGCCTTGCATTGATGACTTATTTGACCATCTTCAGGGAGCGAGGGTGTTCTCCAAGATTGATCTCCGTTCGGGCTATCACCAGTTGAAGATCAGGGATTCAAATATTATTAAGACTGCTTTCAGGACTAGATATAGGCATTATGAGCTTCTTGCTATGTCTTTTGGGCTGACTAATGCCCCAGCGGTGTTCATGCAATTGATGAACAGTGTATTTCGGCCTTGTCTGGATTCGTTCGTTATTGTTTTTATTGATGATATTCTGGTGTACTCGTGCAGTCAGGAGGAGCATGCGCCATATTTGCGAGTTGTACTGCAGAGATTGAGGGAGGAGAATCTTTATGCAAAGTTCTCCAAGTGTGAGTTTTGGCTCAGTTCAGTGGCTTTCTTGGGACACGTGGTGTCCAGCGAGGGTATTCAGGTCGACCCAAAGAAGATAGAGGCAGTTCAGAGTTGGCCTAGACCATCCTCTGCCACAGAGATTAGTAGTTTCCTCAGTTTGGCGGGTTACTATTGCCGGTTTGTTCAGGTATTTTCCTCTATAGCATCGCCCTTGACCAAGTTGACTAAGAAGGGTGCTCCATTTGTATGGTCGGACGAGTGCGAGGAGAGCTTTTAGAAGCTCAAGATAGCTTTGACCACAGCTCCAGTGTTGGTCTTGCCATCAACTTTAGGTTCTTATATTGTATATTATTATGCTTCGAGAGTTGGGATCAGATGTGTATTGATGCAGGAGGGTAGAGTTATTGCTTATGCTTCTCGTCAGTTTAAGCCCCACGAGAAGAACTACCCTGTTCATGATTTGGAGTTGGCTGCTATAGTTCATACCTTGAAGATTTGGAGGCACTACTTGTATGGCTTATCTTGTGAGGCATTCAATGTTCATCGTAGTCTTCAGCATTTGTTCAAGCAAAAGGATCTTAATTTGAGGCAGAGGAGGTGGCTAGAGTTACTTAAGGATTATGATATTACCATTCTGTATCACCCGGGGAAGGCTAATGTAGTGGCCGATGCTTTGAGCCGAAAGGCAGTTAGTGTGGGGAGTTTGGCGTATATTCCAGTTGGGGAGAGGCCCTTTGCAGTTGATGTTCAGGCCTTGGCCAATCGGTTGGTGAGACTAGATATTTCGGAGCTTAGTCAGGTGTTGGCTTGTGTGGTTTCTTGGTCTTCCTTATATGATCGCATCAGAGAGCGCCAGTATGATGACCCGCATTTGCTTGTCCTTAAGGACATGGTTCAGCACGAGGATGCCATAGATGTGACCATTGGTGAGCGCGGGTACCCATATGATCTGAGAGTGAGCCCGAGGGGCTGATATTATATTGAGTGACTAAGAGTGAGCCCGAGGGGCTGATGCTATGCTGAGTGACTGGTACTGAGCCCGAGGGGCTGACACTGTTCTGACCGATTGATACTGTGTCCGAGGGGAAGATTTCTACTCACTATTTACTTGTTGTTTTTACCTGATTTACCTATTTTTTTAAAGGATATTTCATTTGACTCTTTACTATTTTACTACTTTAAGTGATTTACTGCCTGATATAGAATTGCCTTGTACACTTATGTGTTTTTATGCCTTCGGTTATTATTTATTATTATTATTTACTGGGTTGGAGTACTCACATTACTCCCTGCATCATGTGTGCAGATTCAAGCATAGCAAAGTCCGCACCCGAGCACTGATTCCTTCCAGACCAGGCAGTGAGTTGGAGTTACGAGGTAGCTATTGGCGTCCGCAGCCCCTTGTCTCCCCTATCTTACATCATTTATGTTTTCTTCAGACTATTGTAGCGGATATTACACTTTGTAGACTTTAAACAAACTCTGTAGTAGCTCATGACTTGTGACACCCCGATTTGGGTTGTGTCGGGATGGTTTCCCCTTGTTATTATCGTTGTTCCCGCATTTGTGGTTATCTTAAACATGTGTTAGAATTGTTAATGTTAATTAATTGCTTTAAAAGAGGTGCTTGCGTTGTTCTGGCTGACCTTGTCTTCACGAGAGGTGCCATCACGACCGGGTTCGGGAATTGGGTCGTGACAATTTGACATCAAAAAGTTGGTAGAGCTACACCATTTTCTTGGCTTAGAGGTGACAAACATGAACAAAGGGATCTTTATCACTCAAGAAGGATATGCGAAGAAACTTGTTGACAGGTTTAGATTGAAGCAAAGTAAAATATGTTCTACTCCTCTTGAGATAAGCACAAGGTTAAGGCGGGAAGAAGGCTCACTTCTTGTAGATCCCAAGCCTTTTCGAGATCTTGTTGGAAATCTCTTGTATTTGACTAGTACAAAGCCGGACATTGCCTTCTCGGTAGGATATGTAAGTAGATTTATGCAAAGTCCAAGAAAGCCTTACTTAGAAGCTGCAAAGAGAATACTAAAGTATATCAACTCAATATCAGACATGGGCTTATTCTTCCAGAATAAGAGTGAATTGGTGTTAGTTGGTTATATGGATGCTGATTTTGGTGGTGATTTGGACGACTGAAGATCAATATCAGGCTATATTTTCCTCTGTAGTGGAACAAGTGTTTTTTGGTATAGCAAAAAGCAAGACTCGCTTTCCTTGTCAACCACGAAGGCGGAGTATAAAGCAGCTGCTCTCACTGCTCAAGTATGTGTATGGCTACAAAGACTTGCTGAAGACTTACATGTACATATATCAAAGCCAATTGTGACCTTTGGAGATAATCAAAGAGCCATCAAGCTTGCAAACAATCCAGTATTCTATGCAAGAACTAAACACATTGAGGTGGAACATCACTTTAAGGTTCTTGATGGAGCTATCAATATTTTGGAAGTACGAAGTCAGAAGAATATCACTGATCTCTTCACCAAGTCACTTGCTAAAGCTTCGTTCGATTTCTTCCGTGACAAGCTTGGATTAGTTTCCAAAAAATCACTTTAAGAGGGAGTGTGAAAAAAATAAAGTTGATTTTTTGGAAAAATATAGAATTCTCTAGAATGTCCTAGTGTAGTATCCTTGATATTTATCTAGTAGACATATCTGGATGTTCTAGAATATTGTGGGAAGATAATACATATCTAGATATTCTAAAGTGTTGTTAGAAGATAAGGTTGCTAGAATCTTCTTTGTACATTATCTATAATCATCCATAGGCTAGTATAAATAGGGGGTGACTTGTTCATTTGTAAGAAGCCAAGAAATCAAGAAAGCCTTCTTTCTTAAACAAAGTTCTCCTCTCCAAAACTTTTTTTCTCTTTTGAAAGCTTCCTCTTCCTCAGTTGAATCTTCCTATTTTAGTTAACGATCTTGGGCTAGCAGAAGGTCTCCAAATAATACTCTTCTTCTGCTATTCTTTACAAGACTCACTTATAAACTTGTGCAAATAATAAACATGAAGAAATACAAGAGAACAACAATGAATATACATAAATGAACAGTTAAGAGAGCAAATAAGCATGTTTCCTAATTACCACAATTCCTGCGTAAGTGCAAGAGCTGAATCCACATAGAAGGAATGATATACATGAGTAGTATAATCCAAGTCTCCAAACCGCATAAAATGAGTAACATGTCAAATCACACGGAAACATTCATCGTTCAATATCGTGCATATATTGCTCATCCTCACCGCAAAAAAATACCCATTGTATAATATCTCTCATCCTCGCCACACGAAAACACCCATCATGCAAATTATTACTCGTCCTTACCAAGCATATAAATATCAACAAGCATGGCGGAACGTATATTTATGAGCATGAGAGATGAATAAGTATGATACAATACGTGGGTGATAAGTATGTTTTGAATATCAACACATCAAACAAATTTTAAGGCATTATCATGTTCTTTAACAAGAAGGTGAATAATCATATAATCTCATGATCAATTAAAGCATATAAGAAAAACACATGAAGCAAGACAAGGTACGAATAGTCTAATTTCTACCCAAGCATGCCATAACCATAACAAACGCATATGCACTCGTCACCTAACATATGTGTCACCTCCAACACATTAAAAAATAGCAAGTAAATTATATTTAACCTAATTCCCTCAAGTCAAGGTTAACAAAGATACTTACCTCTTTCCGAAAAAAGCTCAACACTCTAATGCTGCCTTTTCCTTAGAATTCACCTTCAACTGGCTCAAATCTAGCTAAATATACTTAATAAGGTCATAACAATCAATTCCAAATAATAAATCTTTAATCTTTAATCATTTCTAAAAAGGTCTATAAAATCCAATCAGGGCCCATATGATCAAAACCAAAATCGAGGACTAGATCCTGTTAACACATGTGGACGATCAATTTTGACTCTACCTTTTAAAATTAAATTATTTATGCTTATTAACTGTCAATAGATGTGGTAAAGTATTTTTAAATCAACAATACATATTTTCTTAAAATATAATAGGTAATAATAATCAACAATGTTAAAATTAATAGCAATCTAGCAGTAAATATTTATAAATTATATTACTCTTACTATTTTGAACTAGTAAAATAACATTTATATTTTAATAAATAAGTTTTACAATTAATTTTATGAATTAGTCTTTAATTTATAATTATTTTTCTTATTTACTTTAAATAATCAAAATTAGTTCCATATCAAAAACCAAGTGATTTGACTCAGAAGATAGTTATACCGGAGTGGAACTAGGAGAATATCACCATGAAATTTTTGCTAAGCATAACACGTACCTTGAGGAAGTTTGATGCTATTTGGATCATTTTGGATAGCTTAGATTTACAACTAGGAGGTAGTTTGCATGGTGTGCCTATTTCTATCATTTCATATCGTGGCACTTTGTTCACATCTTACTTTTAGAGAGCAGTACGGTAGGAGTTGGGTATACAATGGAGCTTAGCACAAATTTTCACTCTCAGACTGATGGTCAGTCTGAGCAGACTATTCAGATTCTTAAGGACATGTTGAGAGCATGTCTGATCGGCTTTGGAGGCCATTGTGATCAGTTCTTGCTTTTGGTGCAGTTTGATTACAATAACAATTTCCCGTCCAATATTTAGATGGCCTCTTTTGAGGATTTGTATGGTAGAGACTGACACACTCTTATTGGTTGGTTTGATCATGGTGAGGCTAGATTGTTGGGTACATATTTGGTACATAATGCAGTGGAGAATGTGAAGTTGATTCAAGAACGACTTTGGATAGCAGAGAGTTATGCGGGCAAGAAGGATCTCTCTGATGTAGCTTTTATGGAGGGTGAGAAGGTACTATTAAGAGTTCCACCCATGAATGATGAGGTTTGGGATCCAAGGTTTATTGGCCCATTTGAGGCGTTAGAGAGAGTTGGTGAAGTGACGTATATGATTGCTTTTCCTCCTAGCCTATCGGGAGTACATTCGATATTTCATGTTCTATGCTTCAAAGGTAGAATGAAGATAAGTCACATGTTTTGAAGTTCAGCACAACACATATAGATGAGAATTTAGCTTATGAAGAAAAGTTGATAGCTATTTTGGATAGCTAAGTTCGAAAGTTGAGGTCAAAGGAGATCGCTTCGATGAAGGTGCTTTAGAAAGGGCAACCGAGTGAAAAGGCTTTTTGGGAGACCGAGTCAAACATGAGGAGAAGATATTCACACCTTTTTAGAAGTTAAGATACATTTCTAAACCCGTTCGAGGACGAACATGTATGTAATAGTTGGGGATGTAATAACCCGACAGATTATTTTGAGTTCTAGAATCTCATTTCCTTATTTGATGCTTTTCATAGGTTGATTTGGTGTTATGACTTGAGTGTTGAGTGGTTCAGGTTACAAGAGATTCGGGAGTAATTTGGGATGCTTAGTTCCTAACTAGAAGCTTAAGGTTAGAAGAATTTATTAAGGTTAACATTTTGAGTTAACGGGTTTGAATTGATTATTTGAAGGTTCCAATAGGTTCGTATAATGATTTTGGACTTGTACATATATTTGTTTCGGGTATCGGGTGACCCGGGGTTGATTTGGAACTTTTACTCGAAAGTTGGAATTTTGAACTTAAGAAAGTTTGAGATTTTTAGTTGATGATGTTAGACTTATTACGTTCTATTTATGTTATGACAGTTGGTTATGTTTTGTTATGTTTTGCATTGGTTTTTTTGCATGTGTTGGTTTACCTAGCGAATTTGGATTAGGTACCGTCGCGACCTTGGAGAGATTTTGGATCTGTGACAAGTGTGCTTGAAGGAAAAGCCAGTAGCATGTAGGAAGAGTTCTGATATTTTTGTAAAGACGAGGGGTTATTTTACAGATGGTCAAACAAGGCATCATCTAAATTCTACTAGTGATGGGATTGGCTGCATTTTGGACGAATACCTCCAAAATTCAGTGTAGACGTGAATAATGAGCTCAACACATTCGTTCTTAATCATAAAAACCCTAATAATCTTGTGAGTGGAAAGTACCAGGGATTAGGGAACTCAGAAACCAATACAAACTAATGCTTTCACTTACGGGGTAGGAATGCCAAAAAGATGAAAAAAATGAAGATGCACCAAACATGTGTTTATCTACTGCTCCTCGTCTTATGCTCTCTATCCTAGTTTCTTGAGTTGGACCATCCCTTCTTCTCCGAGCTCTTTCAAAAGCAGCAAACCATTTATGTAACAATTCTTGATGTTAAGAAAAGCTCTTTCTCCTTCAATCTATTCTTTAGTTATTTTACTCCAGCGCTTCCTAGAATTAATAACAACTCTAACATGTCTTGCCATCATTGCGAACCTAAGAAAACTACAAGTTTTTCAAAAAGAAAAATGGAGGACAGGTTTGATAACCTGATGTGGACCGGAATAAAACGTCACTATTACGCCCCTATTTGGCATTTGTAAAATGTTTTGTTGTTTTATTTCACTAGACAGTATTTTACTGGATTAATTTGACTTACGTATATATTGGTGATAATGAAGAAGAATACTAAAGCAGCAATTAAAAAGTTAATTGATAGAGAAGCATCCCATCAAAATTTAGAGTTTGAATTATTGAAAATTGTAGAATATATGTAAATATAAAACGATGTCAAACATGTTAGAAGTTTCCTACTATAAAAAGTCACATGAGTACTATCATTTTTCCTATACATATAAGGAAGAAAAAAAAAGAAGTAAAGGTCCTTAAATGAAAATTCTAAAATTTCGTGTTGTTGGATTAAAAATTTGTTATAAAGCATGTATGCCACAAATTTTTAACCATGCCAAGTAATTTAGTCATATTCCTTTGGCAGAAATTTGAAATATGCCTAAAAGTACAAGGTCAAGATATTAGAAAAGAACAAACAATTGACATCAGAAGGCCGAGAGGACCAACAGGACATATCATAGTATTCAAATTTTACTACGTCCACAGCATTAATACTTCACAAAAGGAGTCGTCAAATCCACAGTTGAGCCTTTCGCTTACCTGACAAATGTTTTCGAACTAGCGACAACTTGGACCTTTTATGAAGAGACCTTTCATCTTCACTTTCCTCACTGTCCAACACAATCACCGCTTCACATTTTGGTGATTCTTTTTCCTGTTGCTTGATGTTCCTGTTATAGTAATCATCTTCGACTTGGTTGGGCTGCTCACACGGAAGGGGATGATTAAGTTGAGCTGTGGAATGTTTTCCAGATTGAGATGTCATCTGAAAGCTATTTTCCTTACCCCCTCCAAAGTGCTCAACAGCTTCTAGTGGCAGCTTCTTGGATGTTCCACATGGATTAGATGATGCAGCACAAGAATCACCAATTTGTGAAGTAAAAGATAAACTGGACGCTGAATCAATACATGTGTCAGAGCCTGAAAGGGGTAGGTCCTGAGATGGAGCTAAGTCCTCTTTGTCACCCTTCTCTTGACGTTGAGATGAACTGGATGTGCCGGAAGGATGTCTCCTACCAGTTAAACCCAGCTTCTTGTGCCTTGTGGAGAAACCATTTCTGTTTTGATCAGCAGCATTTTTATCAGGTTGCTTATTGTGATGACCAGGGGTCTTTGGCAATGAAAGAGTATGACATGATGCAGTGGACTGATGTTGGGCTGACAACTGAGGCTTGAACTGCAACTTCCCAAGATCCTCATTTTGTTGGCTGAAATCAGCTGACTTTACCAACAGCTTATTTGTACTCTCGTTCATGCTGACATTTCTCAAGTCATTATTATTTGGATTAGCAGTTTTGCCAGAATTTCTTATAGCCTGTGGCAAGGGCTGTATAGCTGCATAATTCAGAAAAGTACTTTGGGGTTCCAAGCTGGTAGAACATTGATGTTTTGCCATATAATCCTTCTTCTCATCATTCCTAAATTTAGATGGACTAACAATTTCTGAAGAAAGTTTCGTGGGTACTTTATCCTGATTCGAGTTACTCTCAATAGGCAGTTCTTCCATAGCTTGTTTACTAACTTCCATCTGCTTATTTAAGATACGATCAAGAGGCACTTCACTCACAGTCTCAGCATTATGCCTTTGTGCTCGTCCAGCAGAGTCTAGCGACAACTTTCTGCTGAGTCCACATAAACTCTTATGGTTTACAAATTGATCAGGGACCTCAAATTTTGGTAATGGTGATTCTTTGGCTTCAACCTGTAGGGATCATGCGTTAAATTTTGGTCAAAAAAATAATAAACATAACCACGTTCATCTAAGCATCCGCTTACATGTCCTTCTCTTGCGTTTGTAAGAGTTTGGATTTCTTGGTCGTGACCGCCAAAATCACTTGCTCCAGCCCTAGCATACCTTTGAGTCATTGATCTTGCCTTCTGGTCAAAAGCTTGTCTATTATATTTGTACTCCATGCTCTGCACGTAAATAGGCATTAAAACAATCAAACAGGGTAGATTCTTGAACCAATTCCCACACTGCAAGAATATTGACTCACCGCATCATGCATTAACCCATCATCAGGATTTGGTTCGCTCAGCAACAAACCGATACATGTTAAGACAGTTGAAACATTCAAAGATGGCTGCCATGCTCCCTGCTTTTTTGAAATGGCGACAACTATGAGCAATGTACATAAAGACATCAATAATAACAACAAACCCAGTGTATTCTCATAAATGGGGTCCAGGGAGGGTATTGTGTACGCAGACCTTAACCCAACACTTTATAGAGATAGAGAGGTTGGAGATAAAGCAACAAGTAGCAAGCAATAGTAACAATAACATATTATAGTAACAGCGGGAATGACACATCAAATAATAGTAAAGAAACATGAATAAGATAATACAAATTAGTCCTAGTTCTATTGGTAAGCCTAGGAGGAACACACTACTATCTGTTAACCTACAGCCTTAATCCTCAACATCCACACCTTTCTATTGTGGGTCATATTCTCGGTAAGCTGGAGTGGTGACATGTCTTGCCTAACTACCTCTCCCCAATATTTCTTAGGCCTACTCCTTCCCTTCCTCAGACCTGTCATGGACAACCTCTCATACCTCCTGACCAGAGCATCTATGTCTCTGCTCTTCACAAGCCCGAACCATCTCAGCCTCGATTCCCGCAACTTGTCCTCCGTAGATGCTACTCCTACCTTGTACGTATGGCCACACATCCATCTCAACATCCTTATTTTGGCTACTTTCATCTTCTAGACATGGGACTTCTTGATAGGCCAGCACTCAGCCTTATACAACATAGTCGGTCTAACAATAACTCTATAGAACTTGCCTTAAGTTCAGGTTGCACATTCTTATCACACAAAAATCCCAAGGCGAGCCTCCATCTAATCCACCCCACCCCAATTCAATGAGTAAGATCTTCGTCAATCTCCTTGTTGCCTTGAAAAATAGACCACAGATACTTGAAACTATCTCTTCTGGGGACGACTTGAGCATTCCAATCCTTCTTCATGCATCCCATCACCGAGCTTGCACTCCAAGTACTTTGTTGTTGACCTACTCAACTTGAAACCCTTAGACTCCATCATTTGTCTTCAAACTTCCAATCTATCGTTAACTCCGTCTCACGTCTCATCAATCAGGACTATGTCATCAGCAAATAGCATACACCATGACACTTTCCCTTGTATATGACACGTCAGCACCCCTAACGCTAAGGCAAACGAAAATGGGAGCCGATCACGAATGCAACCCCATTTCCATTGGGAAATGATCTGGGTCTCCTCTCGCATTCCCCACCTGAACCCGAGTCTTCGCTCTTTCATATATGTCCTTAATCACTCTAATGTACGCCATTGGAACACCGCTAGCCTCCATACATCTTTATAGGACCTCTCTCGAGACTTTATCATAGGCCTTCTCTAGGTCTATGAATACTATATGCAAGTCTTTTTTCCACTCCCTATTCTGCTCCACCAATCTCCTCACAAGGTGAATGACTTTTGTAGTAGACCATTGCAGTATAAATCCTAACCGGTTCTCGGAAATAGTAATACTACCTCGCATCGCACCCTCCTCTCCCCACCCTCTCCCAAATTTTCATAGTATGACTCAGCAGCTTGATACCCTATAGTTGTTGTAGTCCTGAATATCACCTTTGTTTTTATACAACGGAATCATCAAACTCCACCGCCAATCTTCGGGCATCTTCTTCGTCTTGAAAATGACATTAAACAACCCAATAAGCCACTCCAAGTCTGCTCGGCCCAATTCATTCAAAAATTCCAATGGAATCTCACTAGGCCAAGTTGCTTTACCACTGCTCATCTTCCACATTGCCCCCTCAACCTCTTTGCCCCTAATACGCCTACAAAACCTAAAATCCCTTTTGACTCCCTGAGTTTTCCATCTCACCTAGCATGATGTTCCTGTCCCCTCCCTCGTTCAAGAATTTATGGAAGTACTCATGCCATCTACGCTTGATACACGCTTCTTCAACCAGAACCTTACCATCTTTGTCTTTGATGCACCGTACTTGGTCCAACTCCCGAGCCTTCCTCTCCTTAATCTTGGCTAACCTATACAACTTCTTGTCTCCTCCTATGCCCCCAAGATCCTCATACAATCGCTCAAAAAGTTGCAGTCTTAGCCGTCGTGATTGCCAATTTTACGTCTTTCCTTGCCTTCTTATAACACTCCCTACACGTCCTCTTCTCCTCCTCATTCGTGCTCCCCACTAGCTTCAGATATGCCTCTTTCTTCGCTTCCAATTTTCCTGTGACCTCCTCATTCCACCACCGGTCTCTTTTATGGCCTTCCGAATAACCTTTCGTTACCCCTAAAACATCTCTAGAAGCTTCCTTAATATAGTTTGCTGTCGTGGTCCACATGCTACTCGCGTCCCCACTACTCCTCCAGGCCCCCATGGCCAACAACTTTTCCCCTATCTCCTGAGCATTTGCCTTCGTCAAGGCTCCCCACTTAATCCTAGGTTGGTCGTTGGAAAAATTTATGAGAGTTACTATAGAATGTAGATATAAAAAAGTACATGTACCCAAATGGTAGAATATCAGAGATTCTAGAAAACAGTAGTAAAAATGGAAATTTTGGCGTTTAAATTGAGCTATTATTCTGTAATCCATAAGTAGAATTTTGGCATGTTAAGACACTTAAAACATTAGTTCCATATGCATGAAGTGCAACAAGATAATTCAAGCAGAATGTATACCAGTCCTTGATAAGTTATATATGCAATGATAGCTTGAAAGCCTTTCTAGAAAAGATTTGAGCCTTTGATGCACAACCAACAAGCAGCAAAAGCAGAAATTATGTACATTATCATTTGATAACAAGGAATTGATTTGAATACAACACATAAGGTAAATTCATTGGGAAGTCATAAAAAAGCTATTTTGCTCGGACTCTTCAAAAGTGTTGTCACACCCGTATCGGATCCTCCAAAAATGCACTAAATTTGGAGGATCCTACACGGATCCAACAACATTTTTGAAGAGTCCGAGTAACAAAGATAAAAAGAGCAAGAATGCTTGCACACATTATTTCTTCAAAAATATTGTGCAAGCCCAATCTTTATGCGTTATTCAGGAAAATAATTAAAGTAGTACACTTCTATCGCACCAAGTACGATTTTGGAGATACATAGCACGAGCTTAAAATTTACTCAGACACTAAGAAAAATGATTTCAAGAAACAAATTGTATAAGCTATAGAGATGAGTGAAATCCACTAAGCAGTCAGATTGCTCGTCGACGTGAAAAGTGCACATAAAAGATATCAAATGCTAGTTGCAGTCAGCGTCCATACTATTCCATTCCATGTCAGGCAATCTTAACCAGGGAAGGATTGATATCGATTAGAGACTTAAAAGCAATTAACAGATCAGATGTTATGGACATTGATGACTTCTACAAGCTCATAACTTATGCAGTTCTAACTATTATGTTTCTGCCAATTGAAACAAACAACAAATGATATGTATACTTCCACCAAAATAAGGCAACTTTCAAATTTCCTTCACTTCACACTGGATCATGGATTTGACACAACAGTATGCTACTGCTCTATGAATATATGACAGTTGCAATGCTTTTTTAGCTTCCACATCTAGAAGGCAAAGTACAGTATAAACAAAGACAAAGTCAAATCCCCACGGCTCTGAGAGAAATATTTAATCCATCATTTGATCATACAAGTGAATTAAAGTTTTTCATTACCAAATTTAGATGGTCATGAAGAATTCAGACCAAATAATTCCTTATTGCTTAGTTAAAACTATAGTAATATTTTTACTGGATCCTACAGAAATAATAGCTAGTTATTGCTATACATATACCGAAGAACTAGTATTGACTAATGAGCAGTAAAAACCCAATCATCATGAATTGGCTAACCTTTGGAGGAAGATTGAGAATATCCAAGCAAATACGGCCACCATTGTCAATATTTGGATGGTAAATTGGCGTTACGAAAGTCACAATCGGTGGCTGAAATGGGTACCTGTGTAAAACAAAATAAAGCTGAAAAATTCAACAACCAAATAAACAAGAAGAACCCGAAGAAAAAAGATTGAGGAAAAACCTTTTGGGTATCTGAATTTTGAGGTTAAAAAGTCCTTTAGCATACACAGTTCCTTCAGGGCCTTCAATTTCTGGAAGTATTGAAAAAACAAAATTAATATTTCTGCAGATAAATCATAAAAAAGTAGAGAGGGCAAATTAAAAGTTACTTACGGGCATGAATGGAGGAAAGAGAGGAAGAAGAAGTGAGAGAAGGAAAGGAGGCGCTGGGAGGTGGGTCAGTGAGAAGGAGCTTAAGCTCCTTTTGCATTCGGAGGTTCAGTCGCGCCTCTTCTGCCATTTCCCTTTCGGTATAATCCAATTGGATTATTGGTTTTCTTCGTGTTTCTTTAGGGTTCATATCAGATACTAATGGAGAGCGAGAGAGTGCGCGCAATTTGACAATTTAAATTTTAAAAACCTGAAACGCGGGAGAAATTTGTGTTTTTCTTTTTTCTTTTTTCTGAAAAGAGTTAAAATTACCCATATCGATTTGGTAATGGTTTATATTTACTCTATGTACATCTTTTCATCCCTAAATGCCGCCAACCTTAATTTTTGGCTTAAAACTACCCTTTCGGCTAATTGTTAAAACCCAAAACCCCACCAGTGGTCGTGATACTTTGAGATTGTATTTCATTTAAGAAATTTTATGAAGTTTACAAAACAAAAAAAAAATTGCACTTGAAACCTTTGTCGCATGGGCTCATTTCTGCTACTAAATTATTATGAATGTCTTTTTAGATTAATATCTTCTGAACATTATAAGTAGTAAATTAGCATTATTTCGTAAGTAGCGCCCTCCCTAAAAAGGTTGCTACGAGTTATGGTATCATAACTTCAGGTTTGTAATTCTAGGACTACTGTTGTGACTTGTTAGTGTACTCGTTTCTTTTTAACATGCTTTGTTGCATGTATTGTGCATATGCATCATGTACATGTCCCTAGTGCAGTGTGATCTCCCTTATGTAGGAATTAAGTTATAGCCTCTTCTTCTAATAGACCTATGGAAGCCGCTCACGAGGGTTCAGATAACTATTATGCCCAACCTCGCTTACATGAAGGGGTTGTAAAATATTTTTCTATTCTTACTTTTCCTCGTACTGGTGGATTTGATGTGGGAAACCCCATCCTCACATGAGTCATGGTGCTCCTGTTGTTGATCCTCCCTTTTAGCAAATGGCTGATTTCTTTCGTCACTTGGCAAGAACAATGTCCGACCATAATGAAATAAACTTTTAGAAAATGAGCGAAATGGGAGGAGTTGAGTTTGAAGGCATTGTTGATCCTACTAATGCTGAACAATGGCTCAAGCGCATAGAGAGAGTATTTGAGCAAATTAGAGTGTTCCAAAGTTGACAAATTTAAGTATGTCGTGTCACTGTTACAAAGGGATGCTTATGACTTGTGGGTATGCACGCCAAATGCCAAAGAAAAACCTCCGGTGGTTACTTGGGATGATTTTGTCAAAGAATTTTGCATAAAGTATGTCCCACCTGCTTATTGTGATGCGAAGAAAAAAGAATTTCAAGATTTAAAGCAAAGAGGTTGTCTATTGCTAAATATCAACAAAAGTTTCTCAGGCTTTCTCGTTATGTCGGAGGTATTATCAATGATGAAAAAGATAAGTCCAGGCGATTCGAAGATGGTTTGAATGATTATACTCAAAAGTTCGTGGCGGTCCAGCAACATAATTTTTTTTTTCAAACTAGTTACAACTGCTCTTACTTGGGAAAGAATTGACAAGGAACAAGCTAGTAGAAATGAAAATAGGTTCAGAAAATCTAATTTAGATTATGACGGTCCATCCAAAAGGGGGAAGTTTGACAACTCAAAGGTTGGTAGTGTTCCCGGGTCAGCTAGATCCAATATTTCTACGGGTAGCACTCCAGATTATGGCCAAGACAAGACTCATATACCCACATGTGCACAATGTGGGAAGAATAACTATGGTACTTGCACGAGAGCTTCTGGTGCTTGTTTTCATTGTTGGAGCTTCGATCACAAAGTGAAGGATTGTCCTAATCCTAACACTATCTCTTCTCTGTGTATTGAAGGCTCGGTTCAGAAGGCTACTACCACTCCATCTCAAGGGAATATAGGTGCAAGATCTAGAAACACCCAAACTGCAGGTGCAGGTGGAGATAATCAAGTTAGTGGGTTAAGAGCTACAACACGAGCTTATGTGTTACACCCCATGTTTTCGTACGTAAAAGTACGTCGTAAGTCAATTGATGTAAGCTTGTAAATGAGATCATCTTCGAGAGTACATAAAATAAGTTAATCATGTTACCTTGGAGGTTATAAATATTTAAGATCATTAATAACAAATACTAAGAGGGTTGAAAAGCTTAGAAGCTAATCGAAATGAAGAATTTAACTTTTGTCAAAAGTCGACAAGTTTGGTGTTACACCCTGTGCGTCCTAAGGTGACGTATAAATATGAGACTTGTTAATCATAATTTAAATGAGTTTAAAGTGATAATATTACTATATATGATGTTTGGATATAAAATATAAAGTTGGAAAAAATCAGATTTAACTTGCTGAATCGAGTTAAGAATTGACTTGTAACGAGTCATTTTGAGAATTTAAATTCGCAAGATTTATGATGTTAAATTTGGAAAATAGCTCATACCAAAATGAACTTCTTGGAACCTAGTTTCTAATGGCAAACCATTTATTCATATGACATCGGGGGTAGAGAAATATAAATTTTTAAAGTAGGGTCACCAAGTCACGTCACCGCACTTCGGAGAAATTGGGAGGTTTATAGGCGAGGTTGCTTTGTAGTTTTCTCCCAATATATTGAGTGTTATAGGTATATCTTTATATGTAATTAAAGCCTCATGTGCCTACTTTCCAATGCTGAAAACTGTTTATCAATTCAATATCGGAGTAGAGAGATACACGTGTCCGAAGTTGCACTACTCAAGCTGCCAAGCACGCAGCTTACCCACCTGCTTGGAGAATTGAGGCGGTGGGCTTATAAGTGGTCTTATCCCCAAAAAAAAAACTCAACCTCTCCAAGAACTAGCCCAAGAAATTCCAAGCAATATCAACATCCCTTTTATAAAATCAAGAAGTGATAACATTAGAACGATCCCTACGACGTAAGTATCATTATACCACCTCTCTTTTTCTTTGTAGTTTGACTTTTGGAAGGTACTTCATATCTAACAAAATGTTTACTTTCTGTATTTAAGCTTTTGAATATACAGGAAGGTTGATAAATTTGTTTCCTAATTGTTAGAACTTACGGGACGGTGATCGCAAGCCGTGAGTTCGATTTATTCCACTTTTAGTAGGCTATTTTGTGGTCCACTCATGTTGGCATATTGTGCTGCTGATTTATGGAGTTTGGAAGGATAAAGGGCGTGGAGAAATGCCACATGTGGTAGGGAATGGGCTAGTCGCTCGTTGCAGTTTCATGCTAATTGAAAACTTATTGATTGGATGTGTTATGGTATATTGGGGGTTTTTGTTGCATTGAAGGTCCCGCATTGTAGTTGCATTATTTTTTAGTTGCTTATTGTATTGTGTTTGTATCTCGCCTATAGTAAGCTTGAGGGAGCAGTAAAATTAGGGGAAATGCTGCCCGTTTTATTTTAGAATCGAGCTATCGTTTGAGATACGTGATATACTAGCGCCATCTAAGTTGTGCATGTATTTATGTGTTATAGGATTGGTGTGCTAGTTGTCGTAAGCTTGTTGTTGAGTTGAATTCATGACTTGAGGTATGTTAAAGCTATCTCTTCTTTCCTTTTGGCATGATCCATATGATACAAATGAAACGAGCAAACACGGAACTGCCACAAATGACTCTATTCTTAGAAGTACGAGGGGTGCCTATGTTCTTGATTCCTCAAGTGTCCTATTATTATATCATTTGTTCATGGGTCTCAGAAAATACGTAAGTTGATAAATTTTATTTCATGATATAAATGACATCTTAAGAGATCTTATTGACTTACTTCATTATGAATTGCATTCATTTACACATGTATATTGACCCATGACCAGATGGTATTATATACGCATATAGTATATGTATATTGGGTATGGGGAAAGGTTATGATATTATATACACACCACCACCCGATTAGTTGGTATATGTTGATGATTTCGCCCACAAAGCCAAGAAGATATGATAGGATACCCTCAGATACTTGATGATGTTATGTACGCATATGCCTATGCATGATATGACATTTGTACGCATATGCATGACATTATAAATGTTTCATGATTCACAGAGTTGTTCAGACTTACATGTTGAGTTCTTTACTCTATGGTTCTTTCATGTCTTTTATATACTGTTTTCATGCCTTACATACTCGGTACTTATTTGCATTGGCGTTCCTTTTTCCTAGGAACGCTGCGTCTCATGTCCGCAGGTCTCAATAGACAAGTTGACAGTCCTCCTAGTAGACTAGACTATCAGCTCAGTGGAAGCTGTTGTTGCACTCTTGCTCCGGAGTTACCTATTATAATTTGGACATGTATTGATTGGTATGACGGGGGCATGTCCCGACCAATTTGACGTTTATATATACTCTTTGAGGCTTCTAGCCAGATGTCATGTATATGGATACTTGTATGGCCTAGTTTTGAGTATACAAATGATCATGTCGACCTTATCGGCCCGTATGTCACAAGTATAAGTTTCTATATCATATTGGGTCATCCTATGTCTAGTATTCTGTTATTTTTATTCTATTTATGTCATGACGACCTTTATGGCCTATTCACCCATGATAGTATAAAAAACCGTTACAATTATACTCAGTTGGGTAAGGCACCGGGTGCCCGTTTCGGCCCACCGGTTTGGATCATGACATTATGCTATGAGAAAGAGGGATGGCCAAGATGGGGCAGACATGGATGTTGGTAAATTTCACTTATTTGGCTTATTTGTTATTAAATTATTCGATCCTGGTTCTACCTATTCCTATGTTTTCTCATTACTTGTTTTTCCTGAAAATGTGAAATCTATGAGACTTGATTATGGCGTGCTTGTTAGAAGTCCTTTAGGTCATTATATTGTTTCTAATCAGATTTGTCGAGGTTTTCCCTTCGAGATTCAAGATCTAGTCTTCCCTGCTAATCTAATTGAAATGCCTTTCCAAGACTATGATGTCTTCATCGGTATGGATTGGCTTTATAGATACCATGCAATAATTGATTGTAGGTCAAACGTGTGACCTTTAAAGCGCCTACATTTTCACACATTGTTACTCAAAGTGAAAGATTATTGACATCTAATATATCTCTGCGGTTGTGGCAAGAAAGATGATTAGTCAGGGTTGTGAAGCTTATCTTGCTTATATAGTTGATACATACTTAGAAAGTCCAAGCCTTAAAGATATACTAATTGTATGTGAATTTCCTGATATTTTTCCTGAAAATCTTCCTGAGTTGCTCCCGGAAAGGGAAGTTGAATTTCCTATAGAGGTTATTCCTAGAACTATTCCTATTTATATAACTCCTTAACAATGGCTCCAATAGAACTGAAGGAGTTGAAAATTCAATTGCAAGAACTTCTTGAGAAGGTTTTTATTCGACCAAGTGTTTCTCCTTGGAAAACTCTTATTTTATTTGTAAAAAAGAAAGATGGCTCTCTCCGGCTTTGTATCAACTACTGACAATTGAATAAGGTAACAATTAAGAATAGATATCCATTGCCTAGGATCAATGATTCATTTGACCAATAAAGGGTGCTAGGTTGTTCTCAAAAATTGACTTGAAGTCTGAGTATTACTAAGTGCAAGTAATTGAGCACAATATTCCTAAAACTACTTTTAGGACTCGGTATGGTCATTATGAATTCTAGTGGTGCCAATTGAGTTGACAAATGCTCTTACAGTGTTCATGGATTTAATGAATCATGTATTCGAGCCTTATATCGATCAATTTGTGGTGCTATTTATTGATGATATTTTTATATATTCCAAGAATAGTGAAGATCATGATAAACATCTCAGGATTATTTTGCAAGTCTTGGAGGAGAAAAAATTATATGTCAAGCTTTCCAAATGTGAATTTTGGCTTAGTGAAATGGCTTTTCTAGGCATATTGTATTAGCTGATGGTGTGAAAGTTGATCATAGTAAGATTCAAGCTATTTTTGAATGGAAGCCACCTAAAAGTACCACGAAAATAAGAAGTTTCTTGGGCTAGCGAGATACTATAGAGGATTTGTCAAAGGCTTCTCCATTATATCCTCCCCTTTGACTAAGCTTTTGAGGAAGGAAATCGTGTTTGCGTGGGATGATAAATGCCAAGAGAACTTTGAAAAGCTCAAATCTTTATTGACTAAAGCTCATATACTTACTCTACCAACTGAAGAGAAAGAGTATGTAATATATAGTGATGATTCTTATCATGGTTTGTGTTGTGCTCTGATGCAAGATGGGAAAATGGTTGTGTATGTCTCTCGAAAATTGAAATCGCATGAATTGAATTATCCTATTCACGACCTTGAGCTTGCTGCCATAGTGTTTGCTTTGAAAATTTGGAGACATACTTGTATGGAGAAAAGTTTCATATATTCACGGATCCTAAGAGTTTGAAGTACTTAGGTACATAGAAAGAGTTGAGTTTGAGACAACGTAGATAGCTTGAGCTTATCAATGACTATGACTGCACAATTGACTGTCATCCAGGTAAAGCCAATGTTGTTGATGATGCTCTAAGTATCCTTTGCCGATTTATATCTAAGTCCTTTGCCGAAATTTCATTTAAAAACTTTTGGAATGATTGAGTTATAAACTCAAAGCTAATTATTTCATTATTAAAAGTTCTTGCAAAACCTTTTAGCATCCCACCTGGTGAATGAAATTATATGATGAAAAAATGGAACACCTAAAATAATGTCATTAGAAATATTATTTACCAAAACAAAGTTTTAAGCATACAAACACTATTTTGGAAAATTTATGCTTTTGGTAATTTATAAGAAATACCTATTTGTTTCCCACTGTTATTATTCCTTCTCTTATTCAGTTTAAATCTGTAAGGCCCGGGAAAATTTCGTCACGTAATATAAGATTTTGTGGTGCTGCGTAGGCTAATTATAATATTTTATGTTCTATTAGCATGATGGGGAATCAATTGTATTAGGTAAATATGTGTATATTTCTTATGGTAAGTAATTTGGGGTCCAAGGAAAGGCCTAAGTCTAAGAAAAATTGGAAAAAGTTCGTAATAGGCTAAGATTCCAAAGGTACATGCACAAGTCCCCACTTTGAACAAGAAAATCTAAATATGTATAAGGTTTTATGTGATGAATAACCTATAAAATGAAAGGTCTTTGATTATAGTTTCCAACTCTTCAAATCGTTCGTCATTTGGACATTCCTACACAAAGTTATGATCAAATTACCAAAGACTGTAAAAATGCGATCCTATGTCAAATCTGCGATCGCAAACCTGTCGCATTTCTGACTTTGCGCTCGCATTTCTGTCGCAAATTGGGCCACTGTTGCCCATTTTTGGGCACCTATTTTGTGGTGCATTATGCGGCCAACATTCTTGTTTTGCCGTCCATTTTGCGATAGCAAACCCGACCCCATTTCAATATATAGGCTTTGGAGTTCATTTTGAGGCCATTTCTTACTGATTTTAGAGAGAGATGAGAGCATATAGAGAGAGAAAGGAGAGGCCTAGCTTCATAATCATCCAAATCTTGCTCAATTCTTCAAGAATCAAATAACCCAATCACACATTCTTCATCTAAGAGGTAAGAGTATATACCCTAGACTTTAATTTCGAGTTTGGGGTATAAGATAGGTTATTGAGGTATGATTCTTGGGTGACTTAGTATTATGTATATATTCATGTATAAATTAGGTTTATGGGAAAAATTTTGAACATAAATAAGTAAATATTGGATTGGGGAATGAAGGAAACCTTGTAAAAGAGATTTGAAATCAAGATGCTCAACTAGTATTTGATAAAATGCTCAAATGAGCTGAAACCATGAATACCTTCCTAATTTGTGTTCAAGTTTGTTATGTCTCAAAGTATATTGGGATTTCTAGAATTTTCGAAACGTTGTAGTAACTTAAGGAAAGCTTAAACAAGGTATGTATGGCTAAAACCCCGTCTTTCAGAAATTGAGCTCTATCGATGCTTGTGCAAATGTGGTAAGGCTGAACTTTGGATTCTTGCTTTGATTGATACTTTACATGAATGGGTGTTGTGACCCTATATTTGTGAAAGATGCATTCCAATGTGATAAATGTGCTTTTTTTGATAACATGAAAAGGTGCAAGGAATATGAATCGTGTATTGAAATGCTTAGACAATAAATTGAGATTGAAGAATGTGAAGTATATGCTAAATGGCCTAGATTTCAAGTCAAGTTTAAATTGCGACTATTGTGCCGAATCATTAGAATTTCTCTCTATGCTTATAACTTGAATTTCTCATGCGTACTTGACATCTTGAATTGAATGGCTTATTGTTGAGATTGATATTGATGTGAAATATGTGGACATGATATGGAATATGGGAAAGAAGAGAATGAGTTATGAAATGTATCCTAGTGCCAAGTATGATATGATAATTGAGGCCCCAAGTGCCTATGATTTGATATATATAAAATAAAGATTGAAATGAGATGATTAATGAGAATGGAACAACGCTTTGGCAAGGCGGCCTAGCCGATCGGGTCGAGATCGGACTCAGCTCAAGATAGCGGTGGTGTGGTGAATGAATTCCAAAAAAAAGGGAAAATAAGGTTGTGATTGAAGCGTATGCCTCAAATGAGGCAACCTAGCCGATCGTGTTGTCACACCTCTTTTTTACGGCGCTTACACCCCGGCGAAAGGGATATAAACATAAAAAGAGTTTTTCCAATT
>MU692166.1:15291-29242 GCA_026770625.1 Nicotiana glauca
TTCTAAAATGCTAACTTCCACAATAGGCGCCAAAACGCTCCCGGGTCATCCAAAACCCGATCCAGGCATACGCCCAAGTCCGAAATCATCATACGAACCTGCTGGAACCTTCGGATCCCAATTCTGAGGTCATTTACTCAAAATTCCAATCCTAGATCATTTCTTCAACTTTAAGCTTTCAAAATGAGAATTCTCCTTCCAATTCCACTATGAACTTACCGAAATTCAATTCCGACCATGCGTACAAGTCTATATACCTAAAATGAAGCTGCTCATGGCCTCAGGCTGCTGAACGAAGCATTAGAGCTCAAAATGACCGGTTGGGTCTTTACAATAACCCTAGGAGCTTTTTCTTTCCAAATCCCGGCATAACTCGAGGATCTCCCTGGCATAACCCAAGGAGCATTTTTCTTTCCAAATCCCGGAATAACCCGAGGATCCCCCTGGCATAACCCAAGGACCATTTTTCTTTTATCCCGGCATAACCCGTGGACCTCCCTGGCATAACCCAAAGACCATTTTCTTTTATCCCGGCATAACCCGTGGACCTCCCTGGCATAACCCAAGGAGCTTTCTCTTTCTAAATCCCGGCATAACCCAAGGATCTCCCTGGCATAACTCAAGGGGCTTTTTTCTTCTATTCTGGCATAACCCAAGGAGCTTTTTTCTTTTATCCCGGCATAACCCGAGGATCCCCCTGGCATAACCCAAGGACCATTTTTCTTTTATCCCAGCATAACCCGTGGACCTCCCTGGCATAACCCAAGGACCATTTTTCTTTTATCCCGGCATAACCCGTGGACCTCCCTGGCATAACCCAAGGACCATTTTCTTTTATCCCGGCATAACCCGTGGACCTCCCTGGCATAACCCAAGGAGCTTTCTCTTTCTAAATCCCGACATAACCCGAGGATCTCCCTGGCATAACCCAAGGGGATTTTTTTCTTCTATCCCGGCATAACCCGTGGACCTCCCTGGCATAACCCAAGGACCATTTTTCTTTTATCCCAGCATAACCCGTGGACCTACCTGGCATAACCCGAGGACCATTTTGTTTTATCCCGGCATAACCCATGGACCTCTCTGGCATAACCCAAGGAGCCATTTTCTTTCCAAATCCCGGCATAACCCGAGGATCTCCCTGGTATAACCTAAGGAGCATTTTCTTTCCAAATCCCGGCATAACCCGAGGAACTCCCTGGCATAACCCAAGGAGCATTTTCTTTCCAAATCCTGGCATAACCCGAGGATCTCCATGGCATAACCCAAGGACCATTTTCTTTTATCCCGGCATGACCCGTGGACCTCCCTGGCATAAACCAAGGAGCCTTTTCTTTCTAAATCCCGGCATAACCCGTGGACCTCCCTGGCATAACCCAAGGAGTCTTTTCTTTCTAAGTCCTGGCATAACCCAAGGAGCCTTGTTTCTTCCCAAGTCCCGGCATAACCCGAGACCCTTTTCTTTTTCCGGCATAACCCGGTCATCTTCTAGCATAACCTGGATTCACTCATAGAGATACACAATCCTGATTTACTTGTTTAGATATGTGTCACAACTAACTCACGAAATTTTCCTAGTGAAAACTGGGGCTGAAAATTTTGTTCGTTTGTTTGTTTTGGTATCTTAAGTAGGTTGATCTCAAGACACAAGATGCGAGACGACCAATGGAATAAATCTTAAATTTAGAATCAAGAAAAGAAGAAAAAGAACAGAAGAAATGAATTCAAATGTGAAGCAAGCAAGGGTGCGGATTGCTCAAAATCTGATTAAAGTCACAAGCTCCGCTGATCCCATTTTGATCTAATGCTGCAGAAAGAAACAAACACCTACAACTTACGAGCATCAAGATTCAGATCAGGGTCCACAGCAGAATCAGCTAAGACTCAAGATCAAGTTTCAAGAGAATTATAGATAGGAATCTTGTAACTCAAAGTTGATAGGCATAGCTAGCTTTGCTTTGATTTCCCTTTTTGTGTAATAAGGAGGTCAGCAAGCAGTAGCAGCAGCAACAGCAGTGAAATCACAGCTCCTGGTAGTCCCAGCTACCAAACCTTCCTGAACTACACTGACCTGATTCCTGTTTAGCCAAGGATATGTAGGAGCCTTTGAAGCAAGGTTCGGTCAGATAGTTTTCAAAATGCTTCTCCTGGAGCGCCAAGCAGGCAAAAATCCTTCATGGTGCTCATTTATCTTTGCCCGAAAACCCTTCGTGTCTTCGAGAAAAGAGGGGCAGCTGTGAGCACGTGATTTTACCACACTTAATTTACTCCTATAAACTCATTAGAATTAGAATTTTTTTTTTCTTTTTTCTTTTATTATTTGAATTTCAGGAATTAATTGCATGTTTTGTGATTGTGTGAATTTTAAATTGAAGATAATTCATAAAAAATATAAAATAGCATACTTGCATCTGAAGACCCGATTCTAGATTTTTCCTAGTTAATTAGCATCATAGAAATGAGAGAAAATAACAAAAATAGTCATTTTTACGTTTTGTTTTAAATTGGGAAAATTAATTGGTTTGATTTCAGTTTATTTCTTGGTTATCTTTAATAATAATTATAATTTTTACTGCATTTAACAAAGAAAACAAAATCAAGAAAAAGAAATGAAATTGGTTTGAATTTAAAGAAGAGAAATTAATTGACAAAATAAAAAGGAAAATAAAGAGAGAATGGGGGCTGCTAGAATTGGGCCTTCTTCTAATTGCTTTACCCAGCCCAAACTCTACTCACAACAATCCTCAGCCCAGTCCACACCCCAAAACCCGACCTGCCCCTTTAATGATTGAAACGACGCCATTTTGGTGTCACTCAATCTGAGCCATTATTCCTTTCCAATCTGATGGCCAGGAACCCTTCCTCATTTTATTCATAATTTTCCAAAAATAAATTAAACATCAAAGACATTATATCATCCTCCTCGTACCTCTTCTGTAATGCCGGCGTTACCACCACCCTTCTCCACCCTAGCGGCCGGTCGGAAATCTTCTCCGCTGGCAGCCTACCTCCAAATAACCCCAAAAACACACCCTCACACCGTCTTAACCCCCTCAACACGAATCCATGATTCATTCTTCTCAAAATCCACCAGAACCTCTCAAATCTCCAAAACCCTAGTTTAGCCGCCCCCAAATCCCCATCGTCTCCGGTGGCGGCACCATCACAAACCGGCCCCAAATGAACACCCTGATATCTCCTCACTCTCCTCTCCCCAAATCTACCTTCAATGTATCTCAAATCATCACCAGTCGTCTCAAATATCGAATCGAAATCCGGTCAAAATCTTACCTGCTTCGATTGACCCCAAATCTACACCCTAGGCTCCTCACCTCCTCCTCCTTCCATATCTAGCTTTAGTTTTCCTCGAGTAACAACTGAACATCTCGAATGTTGATTTGAAAATCTGACTCAAAACCCTAAGTCTTCCAAAAGGTTCCAAAATCAGACCCCAAGCCTTCCTAGACTTCCTCATTCTGAATTTCAAGCGGGAACTTTCAAGTCCAGGCAGAATCCCACGAGCCCTAAAATTAGGGTTTGAAGAACCCTAATTCAAGTAGGTGTTCAGGCTGGTCCTACCAGTAAGTTCTATATATAATTTTGGTTATTTTTCTTCTTCTTCTTTTCATCTCGTGAATGTTTGATTCAACTATAAAAATTAGTTTTACTTTAATTCCTATTTTGAATCTTAGATTAGTTTAATCCTCATATAATTTTGTTAAACGTTTATATGTTAGCTCAAGTGATAGGATTTTCTGTTATTTGTTCTAATGATAGTAATAATTTGCTCATATGGTTGTGATCTAAATCTGTTAAAATTAGGGTTCTTGTTGGTTTGTTTGATCATTTAGGTTTTAATTTGTTTTGTTAAAGTTTGATTGAAAGATTAGGGTTTGTTAAGTGCTGATTACATGCCTGTTTTAGTTAAAAAAATATAATATATAATTTAGTTTAATTGTTTTGAATTTCTCATTTCTGATTTTTGTTAGTTTTAATCTTGTTCTGATTTTGGCTCATATATGATTTTTGTAATTAAGTTAATGCTTTTATTAGTCTTAAGCTTAGTTTTATTCATTTTAATTAGGTTTGTGGATTGGTTATAGCTGATAGGGAAAATTACAGTTAGTTTTTAACTCTAATAAAAGGGTTTGGGTGGGTTAGTACTTCCAAAAGGGTTTCAGGGGTAATTTGGGCATAGAAAAGGGTAGTTTTGTTAAGAATAGTAAATTCAAAATAAAGGCAAGGGTAATATAGGTATTGTATAGCCAAAAGAACACCCTAGGGCCTTCTAGAATAGGACTTTAGTGTATATTTTAATAAACTTAGGGCAGTAACTTGAGAAACAAGTTAGAAATTGAAGGTTCAATAGTCAAAATCTGAAATTAAAAAGGAGGGAAAAAGGGTAAAAACTTCCAGAATCTTTTGCCCCATTCTTTGCCTATAAAAGGCACCCCTAATGCCTTGTTTTACAGGTTTTAGGATCTCTGAAAATTCAAAGTCCTTCCAGCCTATAATTCCCTCTCAAAAACCTTCTTCTTAAGATCTGAATTTCAAATTTGAATCTCAAAAATTAAAAGAAATGCAAATCTGAGTTCTAGTAACAAAAACTTTCATTTTAGATCTAAAGTTTCCAGAAAAACCAAAGAAAAAACCAGTAAAACTCCAAAAAAACTCCAAAAATATTGTCCTATTGAAATACTTAGGTTAATTTCAAGTTGTAGTGGTTAGTTTACATCGTCTAGCTTCAATTTTGATTGCTGAAAGTTGTTGGAGCTTCCTGTGTAATTTCAAACTGAGTTTGATTTGTTTCGAGTCAATTTTGGGTCTATTCCGCTGATTATTACTGGGTTGCTGTTGATTTCTTGTTGCTAACACTGCAAATTCCTTCATTGCTGCTAACTTCTACTCTTTTTGTTGTGATTCAATATCCAGGTACATTATGAAATTTATTTAGACTTCCAGCTGAAAATGAAATGAAGTTGCAGTATAGTTTGTTTCCAGTTGTTCTACTGATTTTACTGTAGTTTTAGAATAGTTTTGTTTCATTTGTCATTAATATATTTCTGAACTATGGACTGTATAATTAAACATGGACAGACTTTGAACTATTTGAGATTTTGGTTGATGATTGTCCTCTAGTATTAGTTCTGATTCGATTATTCTTTGAATATAAAACTGATATGGAAGTCATAAACATGCATCTGGGATCAGTAACTGAGTAATCAATGCTATTATAAGGAGTTAATGGGAGCATCGTTTGTAATATGTTTTTTTAGGAGTCATTATTAAGTTAATTATTAGGCTTTGTTATTTGATAATTAGCTTATATACTGTTGTTGTATGGATTTAGCAATTGATAGTTAGCTTATACACTGTTGTTATATGGATTTATTAACTACATAAGCTTTAAGCAAGTTCAAAATCGATCTGATAGCTGGTGTCATAATTGATCCTATATGTTTAACAATATGTGGAAGTCTGATCTAAAGCTGTCTATTTTACCTTACCACCTATTTGAAATCTGGACAATATCATTATACCAGATATGAGCAGATATTTGACGTACTGCAACTGAACCGAAACCATGTCATTCTAATTTAGCAATCTAATGGCCTCAATAAAAAATCAGTAATCATGTTTTATGTCTCATATGATCTGTGCCTCTTTGTGTTTACCGAATTTTATGGGCTGGCATCGAAGCCCACTGGCTAACGTTTCTTCCCGGCAGTCCTAAGATGAGCATGTTCACTGTTGGGCTGATGCTGAAGCCCAGTTGCCGGGCAGCTTCGTGTTACAGGCCTGGGCCAAATTTTCAAGGCCCAAAAATGTTGGAAGCTGAAATTCACTTAAAATCATAATAGGTAAATTGAAAATTAATTGACAAATATAAAATTAGGTTTCGAATTAGGTAGCGGGTTCAAACTAAAAGGGTCTTCCCTTTTGTTTGAATTCGGAGTCCGAATTTATATTTGTGAATTAATTGGCCCTTAGAGACAAATAAATAGAAAATTTTAGTTTGCTTTAGATTGACCTTTTAATAAATAATATGAGACGAGCCTCGCCAAATCAAATATATAATTGCGGGGCCCTCATTAATTCCTTGATTAAAATTACTTAGAGATTCGGGATGGGCCGTTTAGCAAATTTAACGGCCTTTCCAAAAGTAAATAATACGTTAGTCGCTTTAGGCACGCTTTTTAATAATTTTACCTTCCTAAATACGGGTGTGCATTTCATGCAACCCAAATCCAAATCCAAAAATGTTGAATAAGAATGTGTCGAAGATCCGAGTGCATTTCATGTGACGTGATTCGAAAATACGTTCTTAAACGACGTTCATTTTTCTTAAATAAAAATAATAATTGATACAAAACGGTAAATAATTATAAAATTGCACTATAATTTGGAATGTATAAAAATTAGATTTTTAGCCATTTATAATAATTTAAGCGACCGTGCTAGAACCACGGGATCCGGGGGTGCCTAACACCTTCCCTCGGGTCAACAGAATTCTTTACACAGAATTTCTGGTTCGCAAATTCCAATTGGGTAGTCGACAATTTTCCTCAATTTGGGATTAAATTAAACCTGTGACTTGGGACACCAAAAACCAATCCTATCCAAGTGGCGACTCTAAAAATAAATAAATAATCCCAATTCAAATAATGTCACTTTAAATGGAGAAACTCCCTTATACATTTATCCTTTGGGGTAGGTGTGTAAAAAAGGAGGTCTGAGAGCTCCCGTCGCCTTACGGTACCCGTGAGGATTTTCACCAATAAGACTCTCTCATTTTTGATTTCTCTTAGCTCCCGTCACCTTATGGTGCCCGTGAGTGTTTTCACCAATAAGACCCTCTCATTTTTATTTCTCTCAACTCACTTTGCCTTACGGAGCACGTGAGGGTTTTCACCAATAAGACTCTCTCATTTTCATCATTTTTCTCCTTGGACCAGAGTGTTGTCCCTGACATGAATCACCTCTACTTGCTCGACTTGGCATTTCCTGAAGACTGATTAGAAGGTATTTCTTTGGACCGTAATGTAGGCTTTTGGAAGGGGTTAGAAAGAAAGGGTATCAAAGGCTCAAAACAATTCGACGTGGGTTCAACATTACAACTTTCGGAATCAAATCTCTTGCACAACCACAACTTCTGCCCCAGTTTCTTCCTTGGGGACTTTTGGACTTTTATTTTGGTGTGATTGAACCTCACAGGGAGGCTGCCTACGTACCCTATCGGGATCAAGTCAAACGTAGTTCAGGTCATAAAATTACTTCGTTGTTGTGATCTTTCATTTTTCACTTTTGCCCCTTTTTTCTTTTCATTTCTTTTCTTTTCATTCTCTTTTCTTTTCCTTTTCTCTTTTTTTCTTCTTTCTTTTTTCTTTCCTCTTTTTTTTCTTTTCTTTTCCCTTATTTTCTTTTCACTGTTTTTCTCTTGTTTCTCCACTTACTTTCCCCGTTCGGGTTTTCGTGTTTATTATTGATTCTGAAAGAGGGGTATGAAAGAAATATAGAATAAGGCTCAAAGGAATAACAAAGGATAAAGTATTTGGATAGCAGAACAAAATGCCTTCGTTATTTCAATCTCAAAACATGCCAAATACAATTAGGTACATTTAGATAAAGAAATCATACATAGTATCGCCTGACTGCATCAGAGTTGATAGCCATTTCTACACATTTCCCTTCCACATCTGTTAGATACAATGCACCAATGGACAACACTCAGGTTACAACAAATGGCCCCTGCCAGTTGGGGGCGAACTTTCCTTTTGCTTCGGCCCAATGAGGTAAGATACGCCTCAGCACCAATTTCCCTACTTCAAACTTCTGTGGACGCACTTTCTTGTTGTACGCTCTTGCCATTCTTTGTTGGTACAATTGTTCGTGACATACTGCTGCCAATCTCTTTTCATCAATCAAGCTCAGTTGCTCCAATCGGGCCTTGACCCATTCGGCATCGTCAATTTCTGCCTCGGAGATAATCCGAAGGGATGGTATTTCAACCTCTGCGGGTATTACTACTTTCATGCCGTATACCAATGAATAAGGAGTCACCCCTACTGAAGTGCGAATAGTAGTAAGATAGCCTAACAAGGCGAAAGGTAACTTCTCATGCCATTTCATGGACCCTTCCACCATTTTCCAAAGTATCTTCTTGATGTTCTTGTTAGCTGCCTCGACTGCTCCATTAGCCTTAGGACGACATGGGTTGGAATTGCGGTGCATGATCTTAAACTGCTGACATGTCTCTGCCATCAGATGGCTATTGAGATTGGCACCGTTATCTGTGATAATTACCTTCGGGATTCTGAATCGACAAATAATATTCGAACGCACAAAATCGACCACTGCCTTCTTGGTCACCGATTTGAAAGTTTTTGCCTCAACCCACTTAGTGAAATAATCAATGGCTACCAGAATAAACCTGTGCCCATTTGACGCCGCTGGCTTGATTGGCCCAATGAAATCCATTCCTCAAGCAACAAAGGGCCATGGTGCCGACATTGTGTGCAATTCGGATGGTGGAGAATGAATCAAATCTCCGTGTACTTGGCACTGATGACACTTGTGCACGAAACTGATACAATCCCGCTCCATAGTGAGCCAATAATATCCTGCTCGAAGAATCTTCTTGGCCAATACATATCCGCTCATATGAGGTCCACAGACTCCCGCATGTACCTCGGTCATGATAGCTGTGGCCTGTTTAGCATCCATGCACCTCAATAAACCAAGATCTGGGGTTCTTTTGTACAACACTCCCCCACTGAATAAAAATTTGTTTGCTAAGTGTCTAATGGCTCTCTTTTGATCCCCTGTGGCCTGTGCCGGATATACTCCCATCCCGAGGTATTCTTTGATATCATGAAACCACGGCTCACCATCAATCTCCTCTTCCACCATGTTACAATAGGCGTGCTGACCTCGGACCTGAATCTGCAAAGGGTCCATGTACGCCTTATCTGGGTGATGCAACATCAATGCCAAAGTGGCCAAAGCATTAGCAACTTCATTATGAATCCTTGGGATATGCCTGAAGTCTATCGACTGAGTTGACAAAGTTCATGCAAACAATGTCAGTATGGTATGAGCTTTAAGTCTCGCGTCTCCCATTCTCCCTGAATCTGATGCACCAGAAGATCTGAGTCACCCATGACCAAGATCTCCTGGACACCCATGTCTATAGCGAATCTCAAACCCAAGATACATGCCTCGTATTCAGCCATGTTATTAGTGCAGTAAAAGCGAAGTTGAGCTGTAATAGGGTAGTGTTGCCCTGTCTCATAAATAAGTACCGCTCCTATCCCGACGCCTTTGGTGTTGGCAGCTCCATCAAAGAACAACTTCCACCCCGGTTTCTCGTCTTGTTCTAATTCCTCAACTTGCATTGCCTCCTCATCAGGGAAGTATGTCCTCAAAGGTTCATATTCATCATCAACTGGGTTCTCGGCTAGATGATCAGCCACCGCTTGTGCCTTCATCGCAGTACGGGTCACGTAGACAATATCAAATTCCGTGAGCAAGATTTGCCACCTCGCGAGCCTCCCTGTGGGCATGGGCTTCTGAAAAATGTACTTTAATGGGTCCAACCGCGAGATGAGATAGGTGGTATATGATGACAAGTAATGTTTCAATTTCTGCGCTACCCAGGTTAAAGCACAACACGTCCTCTCGAGCTGAGTGTACTTTACCTCATAAGATGTGAACTTCTTACTGAGGTAGTAAATCGCCTGCTCTTTCTTTCCTGTGACATCATGCTGCCCCAGTACACAACCAAAAGAGTTATTCGAAACTGTCAGATAGAGGATCAAAGGTCTTCCCGGCTCTGGCGAAACCAACACAGGTGGACTAGCCAAATATTCCTTAATCTTGTCAAATGCTTCCTGACATTCATCTGTCCATCTGACCACAACATCTTTCTTTAGCAGCTTAAAGATAGGCTCGCAAGTCGTTGTAAGCTGGGCAATTAACCTGCTGATGTAATTCAACCTGCCGAGCAAACTCATCACCTCTTTCTTGCTTCTTGGCGGTGGTAACTCCTGAATGGCTTTGATTTTGGACGGGTCTAACTCAAAATCGCGTCGACTTACCACGAACCCCAACAACTTCCCCGACGGAACTCCGAATGCACATTTCGATGGATTAAGTTTGAGGTTGTACCTGCGGAGCCTCTGGAAAAATTTCCGCAGGTCTTTAACATGGCCACATTGCTTCCTTGACTTTATGATCACATCATCGACATAGACCTCAATTTCCCGATGTATCATATCATGGAACATGGTGGTCATTGCCCTTATATATGTTGCCCCTGCGTTCTTTAACCCGAATGGCATGACCCTATAACAATACGTTCCCTTAGGCGTGATGAATGCCGTCTTTTCCGCATCTTCCTCATCCATTAAAATCTGGTGATAACCCGCATAACAATCCACGAATGAACCAATCTCATGCTTGGAACAATTGTCAATCAATAGATAGATGTTTGGCAGTGGGAAGTTGTCTTTTGGACTCGCCTTATTGAGATCACGGTAATCAACGCACACTCTGGTCTTTCCATCCTTCTTTGGAACAGGCACAACATTAGCTAACCAGGTGGGATACCGGGTGACCCGAATGACCTTTGCCTCAAACTGCTTGGTGACCTCTTCTTTGATTTTCACACTGATATCTGTTTTAAATTTCCTCAGCTTCTGCTTGACAGGAGGGCATGCTGGATCTGTGGGAAATTTGTGGACCACCAAATCAGTACTTAAACCCGGCATATCGTCATATGACCACACAAAAACATCTTTGTACTCAAGCAGTTCCTCGATTATCTCTTCTATGAGCAGAGGCTCCAAATGGACACTTATTTTTGTTTCCCGTACATCCTCCCGATCCCCTAAATTGATTGCCTCTATGTCATTCAGATTAGGTTTGGGTTTTTCCTCAAATTGACTTAATTCTTTACTAGTTTCTTCAAAGGCTTCCTCATCATCATATTCTACCTCGTCCTCACACTCAATTTCTTGTATTATTATTTCGGAGTTAGATTGGTAATCAAGACTAGGTTGAAGACTCCGCATGCATGACACATCAGTGACACCAGCATAAAAGTGACTGTACAAGAAAGAAAAGAAAGACAAAATAAAGGATATCAGGAATGAAAAAGGAAAGAAATTGCATTTCATTAAAATTGTAAGATAACAAGGTTTAACTCATCCAAGCGGACAGAACATAGCATCCGAATTACAACCTTGGAAATAATCCAGATTAAACTGAAAGGAAAATCAAAACTAACTACCACGACTCCCTCCGGGTAGGAAGAGGTGTAGCTTTCCAATTATTAAGCTTTGCACGGGCCCCCACGAACTGCACATCTGTTTTGCTTGGACCTTCGCCTGCCTCCATCATATTCACCTCATCAAACAGCTTTTCAAACCTTTCCATCAGCTCCTTGTCAGGTTCCATCATTACAGAATGAAGCATTACATTGCTGGGCGCCTCTTAGTACCAGGCCGGGCAAAGGAACGGGTATGGGTTTTGGAAGGGTCCATGCTCTCTTTTTCATCTGCTTAGATCGCCTTATGTCAGCAGTAGTGGGCTTAAAGCCTTACCCGAAAGTATCCAAGTTTCCAGGAAGAGTTACCGGCTGTATGATGCCCTGTAACGAGGCACCCAAGCCTTTTCCAGGTAAGAATCCATTCTTTATCATTTCTGAAGCCACCATGACAGATGCAGTAGCTACTCTGGGCCTGGGAATACACTCTCCTTTCGGAATTTTGGCAACTGCTACTGTGTCCGAGACTTGGTAAACCCATGGACCTTTGTCGTCCTCAGCTTCATCGAAAGGCATAATGGTATTACACGAACTATCCTCTACATGCACCACAATTTCCTGCCGGTCCCATTCGAATTTGACCATCTGATGCAAGGTAGACGGCACAGCTTTTGCGGCATGAATCCAGGGCCAACCCAATAAGAGATTGTAGGAAACAGCTACGTCGAGCACTTGGAACTCCATTGTGAATTCAACTGGTCCTATTGTCAGTTCTAACACGATGTCCCCGACCGTGTCCTTTCCCCATCCATCAAATCCTCGCACGCAGATGCTATTCTTCTGGATTCTCTCACTGTGCACTTTTAACTTTTCCAGGGTGGAGAGAGGGCAAATGTTTGCGCTAGACCCATTTTCAATCAATACTCGAGTAACCACATAGTCTTCATACTTTACTGTGAGGTAAAGTGACCTATTGTGCTCAGTACCCTCCAAAGGCAACTCATCATCAGAAAATGTAACCCTGTTGACCTCGAAAATATTATTCGCTATCTTCTCCAGATGGTTTACAGAGATCTTATCCGGAACATGGGCTTCATTTAGAATCTTCATCAACGCCCGTCGATGCTCGTCCGAATGAATCAATAGAGACAGCAGTGAAATCTGCACTGGAGTTTTCCTCAGTTGTTCTACAATAGAATAATCTTGCACCTTCATCTTCTTTAAGAATTCTTCAGCCTCTTCTTCAGTTACGACCCTCTTTACTGGTGTTGTATTGTCTTTGGCTGCTTTAACCTTTCTCAGCTCTTCAGGGGAAAAACATCTCCCTGAACGAGTCAGTACATGAGTTTCACAAACTTCTTCTTTAACTTCCTTCCCCTTGTACATCACATTCACTCGGTCATAGTTCTATGGGACGACCTTTTCACTAACCACTGGTAACTGAGTCACCGGTTTGATGATAACCGGCTCTGTGCGAGCGCCCTTTACAATCACAACAGGCTTAACAACTGCTTCTGGTACTTTAACGGGTTCTTGTTTTACTGCCATCACTGGTTTGCTGACTGTCTGTTCTACTGTGACCAATGCCTTCTCATCAATTAATTCCTCATTTGTTCTGTTCTCACTGGACCTAATCATCACTACAGTTTGTGAAGGCTTTTTGTATTCTCCCTTCTGCACTAACTCGATCATGTGAGTCTCATGATGGGTTGGTAATGGATTCTGAGTGATGTTGGGCATCTCCGGAGTCTGTACTTCAATCCGGCGAGTATCAATGAGCTCTTGGATGGCCGTTTTCAAATGTCAGCACTTCTCTGTATCATGCCCTGGGGCACCTGAGCAATACTCACAATTCACCGAATGGTCCAGGTTCCTTGGGGGAGGATTTGGCAATTTGGGTTCAATTGGATTTAACATGCCCAACTGTCTCGATCTATGGAATAAGCTGGGTAGGATTCTCCCAATGACGTGAAAGTTTTCTTCTTCTGCAGCCTGTCATTCTTGGAAGCGAGTTTGGGTCGAAAACTGGGTCCAGTGGGGGTTTTTGTAGGCTCTCGGAGGTAGGTAGGTATTTTGAGTATGGTAAGTAATTTGTGGGGTGGGTGCACGCCATGGTGCCTGAGGTTGAGGGTATATTCGGGCATGGTAAACAGAGAAGTGGGGGCGGGAGGTGGATAGTAGTATTGTGGCGGGCCGTATGGGTGTGGGTATATTTTAGGATGGGGGCGTAGTTGGTGATAATATGGTGATGGACCCCTGGACCAAGCTCTTGATTCTACTACTGTAACATCTTCCTTTTTCTTCTTTCCCAATACCCCTCCAGTGCCGCTCTGGATGGCCTGGGTAGTTGCTTTAATCGCGGAATAACTCATAATCTTGTTAGTCTTGAGACCTTATTCCACCATACTTCCCAATTTAACTACCTCATTAAAAGTTTTCCCAACTGCTGACACCAGATGACCATAATAAATAGGCTCCAGAGCCTGTAGAAAATAATTGACCATCTCGCCTTCCTTCATTGGTGGATCAACTCTGGCGGCCTGTTCTCTCCACCGAAAACCATACTCTCTGAAGCTTTCCCCTATCTTCTTCTCAATTTTGGTCAATGACAACCGGTCCGGAACGATCTCTAAGTTGTACTGAAAATGGCTTGGAAATGCCTGGGCCAAATCATCCCAGGTGTAC
>MU692168.1:0-18788 GCA_026770625.1 Nicotiana glauca
AGGCTCGGAATTTAAGAATATTCCATTTTGCCGTGCAGGTCGTGACTCATCATTTGGCACGAGTTAGGGTTTTTTGCCTAGCATCTAAAATCGTTAGTAAAACTTTAATAATTCAAAAGAAAAATTTAACAAGGAGATACCTGACCATGACCACTCCCTTAGAAGTAATATCTCTTTAGATGGACAGCATTCCGATGTGAAGGTAAAACCTTGCCATCCATTGTCTCCAACTCGTATGCTCCTTTCCCTGCAACGTCACAGATTCTATAGGGTCCTTCCCACGTTGGACTTAGCTTTCCAGAGTTAGCAGCCTTCGTAGATTGGAACACCTTTTTGAGCACAAAGTCCCCAATTTTGAAGAACCTGAGACGTGCTTTCCTGTTATAGTATCGTTCAATTACTTGCTTTTGAGCCGCCATCCTTATCAATGCCGCTTGTCTTCTCCCTTCGATCAAATCAAGGTTAACCCGTAACTCTTCATTGTTCGAGTCTTCAGTTGCTTGAACGTATCGTGTGCTTGGTTCACCTATTTCTACTGGAATTAGAGCTTCTGCACCATAAACCATTGAAAACGGTGTTTCTCCGTACTTATTTTTGCCGTTGTTCGATACGCCCATAGTTCCGCTGGTAATACTTAAGGCCAATTATCTTTTGAATTTTGCAACATTTTCTTTAAGTTGTTGATGATTACCTTGTTTGTAGATTCCGCTTGTCCATTACCCACTGGATGATATGGTGTTGATGTTATTCTTTTGATTTGCCAACTTTGAAGGAATTCTGTGATCTGTGCTCCTATAAACTGTGGACCATTATCACACACGATCTCCTTTGGAACCCCAAAGCGGCATATTATATTTCTCCAAATGAAGTCCTTAACTTCTTTCTCTCGCACCTATTTAAACTCCCCTGCTTCTACCCATTTAGTGAAGTAATCAGTAAGCATGAGTAGAAACTTTACCTGACCTTTTGCTTGTGGTAATGGGCTTACGATGTCCATTCCCCATTTCATGAAGGGCCATGGAGCTATAACAGGGTGTAATAGTTCAGCTGGTCTATGCATATTATTGCCGTACCTCTGACATTTGTCACACTTAGATACGAAGTCATTTGCTTCCTCTTCCATTTTAGGCCAATAATATCCTGCTCGTATCAACGTTTTTACCAGTGACCTACCTCCTGCATGATTTCCACAATGTCCTTCATGTATTTCTCTCATTACATACTCTGTTTGTGAAGGTCCGAGACACCTTGCTAAAGGACCCCCAAACATCTTTCGATAAAGATTTCCCTGGTGCAAACAATAACGGGCAGCTTTCTTGCGTAGTGCATGGGCCTTTGTTTTGTCATTAGGGACGGTTCCATGCTGCAAAAAAGCAACAATTTCGTTTCTCCAATCCCATGTTAAATGATTAAAATTTACCTCATTCTTATCAGGTTCGAGAACAGAATGAAATAAATGTACGACTGAAGCATTTGCATCATTTGCTACGTCTGCCGCAGACGCGAGGTTGGACAAAGCATCTGCTTCTGCATTCTCATCTCTTGGGATCTGCATTACCTTCCAAGTTTGGAATTGTTTTATTAGCTCCCGTACCTTTTCAAGATATTATTACATTCGAGTTTCCCTGGCTGTATAAGTCCCCAGTATTTGATTAACCACAAGTTGGGAATCGCTCTTGATTATAATCTGTGTTATGCCAAGTTCCCGTGCCAGCTCTAAACCTGCAATTACAGCCTCATACTCTGCTTCATTGTTAGTTATAGGATGACATTTTATAGCCTGTCTAATAGTTTCACCTGCAGGAGGTACGAGAACTATCCCTAGGCCTGCACCTTTTACATTAGATGAACCATCAGTGAATAAAATCCAAGTCCCCGGGTTTGCACCATTAAAAACTTGTAATTCTTTTTCTGCTTCTAAATGCATTCCCTAACTAAAATCAGCTATGAAATCGGCTAGTACTTGAGATTTTATTGCAGTCCTAGGTTGATAACTGATTTCATATTCGCTTAACTCTATAGCCCATTTTGCTAACCTTCCTGATAACTCATGTTTATGCAAAATACTTCGTAATGGAAAAGCAGTAACCACAACAATGGGATGGGACTGGAAATAAGGTCTCAATTTTCTAGATGCCATGATTAAAGCTAAAGCTAACTTTTCTAGTTGTGGATATCGTGTTTCAGCATCTAACAGAGATTTACTTACATAATAGATAGGAGATTGTTTTCCTTGGTCCTCTCGAACTAAGACAGCACTTACCGCAACTTCTGATACAGCTAAATAGATGAGTAGCTTTTCTCCCTCCTTTGGTTTTGCTAACAACGGAGGGTTTGACAAATAAGCTTTCAAATTTCTGAGAGCCTGTTGACAATCTTCGTTCCATTCAAAATGATCTTGTTTTTTGAGTGCAGAGAAAAATTTAAAGCACTTCTCCGAAGATTTGGAAATAAATCTCCCCAAAGCCGCAATTCTTCCTGTTAATCTTTGAACCTCTTTCTTACTCGTAAGGATATCAGGAATTTCTTCTATTGCTTTGATCTGAGAGGGATTCACTTCAATACCACGGTTAGAAACAAGAAAACCCAAAAATTTACCTGAGGCAACTCCGAATGCGCATTTTTCTGGGTTGAGTTTCATATTAAATTTTCGTAAAATTTCAAATGTAACAGATAAATGAGAAATATGATCATTAGAATGCTGGGTCTTGACGAGCATATCGTCTATATATACCTCCATAGTTTTTCCTAAATGTTCTTGGAACATTTTGGTGACCAACCTTTGATAGGTTGCTCCAGCATTCTTGAGACCAAAGGGCATTACTTTATAGCAGTAAGTCCCCCTGTTTGTGATGAAAGAAGTTTTTTCTTCATCACTGGGGTCCATTTTTATTTGGTTGTACCCCGAATATGCATCTAAGAAACTTAAAAGTTCATGCCCTGCAGTTGCATCAATTAACTGATCTATATGAGGTAAGGGGAAGGAATCTTTTGGGCAAGCTTTGTTAAGATCAGTATAATCTACACAAACCCGCCACTTACCGTTTTTCTTAGGTACGACAACCGTGTTAGCCAACCAATCGGGATACTTTACCTCGCGGATTGACCCAATTTTCAATAGCTTTTGGACCTCCTCTTGAATCACCTGGTTTTTGAAAGCTCCTTGCTTTCTTTTCTTTTGTTTTACGGGTGTGCAAGATGGGTCTTCATTTAGTTTGTGAGTCATCACATCCGGTGGTATTCCTGTCATATCAGCATGGGACCAAGCAAAACAATCCACGTTAGCTTTTAAGAATTCAATTAACATACCTCGCATATCTGAGCTTAAGTTGGCTCCCACATAAACCTTTCGTTCAGGCCATTGTTCAAATAGTATCACAGGCTCGAGCTCCTCAATTGTTGTTTTGATGTTTTCATTCTCTTCAGGTTCTTGAATCATATCAGGTCTCGAGTCTAAATCTGTCTTTCCTTGTTCAGTTGTGGTTTGGTCTATGTCTTCTTCAACTTTATTTACAGCACTCATATCTGCTACAATATTAATACTTCTAGCTGTATGTTGTTCCCCACGAATTTGACAGATTCCCCATGGTGACGGGAATTTCATAACTTGATGTAGAGTTGACGGGACAACGTCCATATCATGAATCCACGGTCTCCCCATGATTATATTGTATGCCATCTCCATATCTACTACCTGAAATTTGGTATCTTTCACAACACCCTCTGCAAAAGTTGTTAGAATTACCTCCCCTTTAGTTACTACACTGGAATTATCAAATCCTGATAGAGTATGCGCCTTTGGAATCATCTTATCCTCCGCTTGCATTTCTCGTAGCACCCTTAATAGGATGATGTTTGCAGAACTTCCTGGATCAATCAAAACTCTCTTTACATTAGTATCATGTACAAGTATAGATATTACCAGTGCATCGTTGTGAGGGGTGATCACTCCTTCTGTATCTGCATCATCAAAAGTGATATTTTCATCCTCTAAGGTTTGGCGCACTCGTTTCCCGTGCGTGACTGTGACTTTGGAAACTTTATTTGAAGTTGTATATGTTACTTCATAAATATCTTCTCCCCCACTTATAACATGAACGGTTCTCTTGGGTGATGGGGGCTTTGGTGGCTCTTGCCTGTTTTTCATGTAGGCTTGCTTTCCTTTCTCACTAAATAACTCAGTGAGATAACCTTGTTTCAATAGATGATCCACTTCACTTTGTAAGAATCTACATTCTGAGGTCTTATGCCCGTGATCATTATGAAATTCGCACCAATGATCTGGATTACGCTTGTTTGGATTCGACCGCATCTCCTTCGGCCACCGTACCTTATCTCCCATGCTCCTCAAAACAGCTACGAGCTCGGAGTTGGTGACATTGAAATTATATCCACCGAATCTTGCCTTCAAACTTCCATCATCACCACGTGACTCCTGTCTGTTTCGATCATTCCTGAATCTTGATGAAGAGCCGGATTCCCTGTTTCTTGATTTTTGATCATATCGTTGATTTTCCTGTTTTGTCCGTGAATCTTTTCCTGCAGGACCCATATAAGGATCGTACCTATTTTTACCTGATCTTTTTTCAGTTTCGGATCTCCTTGAACCGCTCCTTTCTTCATGTTGAACTCGAGGCACGGTATCTTCTTCGATTCGCAACTTCGTACTGTACCTGTTATACACATCATTCCACGTGGTTGCAGGGAACTCTCGAAGGCTTTCTTTAAGCCTTCTCGTGGCTTCAGAACTTTTATCATTCAAATTGCTCGCAAAAGCTATTGCAGCCCAATTATCTAGTACACGGGGTAAAGTCATTCGTTCGCGTTGAAACCTATCAACAAAATCTCTGAGCAACTCTGTGTCCCCTTGTTTGATTTTAAAGATGTCCTCCATTCTTTTCTCAACCTTTTGTGCTCCTGAGTGCGCCTTAATGAAAGAATCTGCAAGCTCAGCAAAAGAGTTTATAGAGTTTTCAGGCAAAAGAGAATACCAGGTTAGTGCACCCTTGGTGAGTGTTTCTCCAAATTTTTTGACCAATACGGACTCAATCTCCTGCTTGGTTAAATCATTTCCTTTGACTCCTGTAGTAAATGTCGTCACATGGTCACGTGGGTCGGTTGTGCCGTCATATTTTGAAATGTCAGGCATTTTAAACTTTTTAGGGATTGGAAGGGGAGCAGCACTCGGTTTCCAAGGTTGTTGTGAGTATTTATCCGCATCTATTCCTTTGATTATTGGGGGAACACCAGGTATTTGCTCGATGCGCTCGCTTTGTTCTTTGAGCTGTGTCTGCAAAGTTAGTACTAAATTTTGTAAATAAGAATTATTTGTATTACCTGGATACATTTCTCGTGGTTCACTAGGGGTTCCTTCGTTTGTGTTAACAAGGCCAGAACGAGGATTCTTCAGTGTATTGTTTTTAGGTGAAGGAGTGGGGCGGCGCAACAGGTAATCGGCTAACTAGCGCTTGAAGAGCTTGGCTAACCCCTGTATCAATTATTCTTTGCAGAGCTTCCTCTGGTCCCTCAAAATGTTCTGATTTCTCTTGCTCATCAGCATGTGATTCTGGTGCAGGAGTACCTTCACNTAGATTCCCGGTAACAGAACCAATATGTTTAACCAAAAAATAATAATTTGGTCAAAACTAGAATTTAAGATAAGAAATCGGGTTACTGATAATTTAGAGACCAAAAAATATAATAGGCTTTCTGAGAATAAGAATAAGCAGTAAAGAAATTTGTATTTCAATATGATCTCAATGAATTTTCCGTGTCCCTACAAATGATGAGACTTCTTCCTTTTATAGTTGATTCTAGGTAAAGGAATAAAACCTAGACTTTAATGAGACAATTATGGGTAATAAATGACATTAAATAAACCGTTACACAATCATTCCTATTAAATACCAATTTTCTAACGTATCAGGTATTTAATAATAAATTTGGACTCCTTTTTGTCTTCAGATCCATGTCTTCAATGCCTTCCGATCCGTTGGCTTTAAATGACTTGAATTGGTACGAGAGTCGTGTCTAAACTTCTTCTCGTACCTGTTTAAGTTCCTCTTCCCGTATCTATCATCTCCCGTGCCTTTTTCTCAATTATTACGCTTTGACCATTTGACCAGTCCACGTGTCATGCCACGTCATTTTCGATATAAATTCAACTTTTTTCCCAATACACATGTTCCACATAGGAGTGTATAAAGAAAACCGATAAACCGCACCAAACCGTTAATTCGAGTCAAACCGGAAAAAAAAACCCGATCATGGGTTGGTTTGATTTGGTTTGGTGTTGGAAAAAATAACCCGACCATAATTGGTTTGGTTTGGTTTTAACTAAGAACAGTCAAACCAAAACCAAACCAACCCGATATTACATTTACTCAATTTTTATAAATATTTTATACATATAAATATTTATTTTTAATACAATTCATAAATTTTTCTTAAACTTTTTCACAGTTTTATCTTGAAACATATTATTTCAAGTTTGGAACTAACATTCTTGAATGGTCCAATAAATTTTATAGTTCATAAAGGTAGTAATTCAAATAAACTTCACATCAATACTAATGCTAACAAAGAAAATTCAATTCAACACTAGAAATGACAATAACGTTGGATATCTATTTTTTAGTTTTGCATTATTTATATTGAAAATGCATAGCTTAGTTTATCTTTTTCTTTAGTGCTTAGTTGTGTAACTAATATACTTATAGTTGTACTTATTTAAGCATGACTTATATAGTACTTTTAGATTATGTTAATATTTATTATGGCTTATTACTTAGTAATATTTTCTTTATGGATTTTAGTATTTTTGTTATTGAATATTTTAGTACAATGTTATGACGCATCTCATATTATTGTATTATTTTCTTGAAAAATACATTATATAGTTGTATCCTTGTAGGACCAGAGAAATATATGGAGCACAAGTTGTATATTTGTGGTATGAAGACTTATTGGGAAAAAAACCCGAAAACCCGAAAAACCCAAAAACCCGAGATTGAAAAACCGACTTCGTTGGTTTGGTTTGGTTTATAGATTTAAAAATCCGACACTATTGTTTTGGTTTGGTAATTGAAAAATCCGAACCAACCCGACCTATATACACCCCTATGTTCCAGATAGAACCTAGACAAGGACTATTTACTTGTCCCAAAAAAATAGGTAAAGAAGGAATGTACCACGAGTATCCACACTCTTCCAAATTGTAGTTCATGAGGTAATTAAGAATCATAACAAGCTATCAATTATTACTCTAATTAAATATAAAGACAAAACAAATAAAAGAATCCTAAACTTTATTTTGTATTTTACCTTTTTTCTTCCTCTATCTCTTATACAAAATAGAAAAAGGCGTGTTAATTAGTTGAATTATAGAGGAACTGCTTTTTCTTTTAATTACTTGAAGGTCAAATAAAGGAATTTGTATTAATGGGAAGCTGGCATGTGAAAATATAAGCAACAATTGTAAAAGTAAGATGTTGCATAAAGAATATTTTCTCAATATCTGTCTCCAAAGCTGTACAAGGACTCCTATATTTATACATGATAAAAGAATCTTTTCCTCCATAACCCATACTCCATAAAAGAATCTTTTCCTCCATAACCCAATATCTTGAAGATCAAATGTCTTGAAGTCTTGAACCACGTTGAAGAAGTGTCTGGAAACCCAGACACAAGCACAACTCTCAACACCCCACCTCAAGTTGGAGGGGGAGATGAAACACCCAACTTGTGAAGGAGAGTTGTGTGTAGAGGGCTGGTGAGTGATTTCGTGAAGATATCGGCCAATTGATCTGTAGATCGAACAAATGATAAAGAGATCAGACCGGCCAAGTATTGATGACGGACGAAATGGCAGTCGATTTTCACATGCTTCGTCCGTTCGTGAAATACTGGGTTTTTAGCTATGTGAATCGCAGCGAGGTTGTTAGAGTAAAGAGGAACTGGCAAAGGGACTGGAACAGAGAGGTATTCAAAGAGACGAATAAGCCATGTAAGTTCTTCTACTACTCTCCTCATAGATCTATACTCAGCCTCCGCAGAACTTAATGAAATAGATGTCTGCTTTTTTTATTTCCACGATATTGGCGAAGAGCCAAGGGATATGTAGAAGCAACTAACTGATTTTCTTGTGTCTGGACAGGTACCCCAGTCAGAATCGCAGAAAGCCATAAGCTCAAAAGAAAGAGAAGTAGACATGAATAGCCCTAAGCCTGGGTCTTTCAGCAAATATCGAAGAACTCGACGAGAAGCAACAAGTTAGGCTCACGAGGATCCTGCATGTACTGGCTAAGATGCTGTACAGTGAAAGACAAGTCTGGGCTTGTATGAGTGAGGTAATTTAGCTTTCCCAATAGATGCCTGTATGGTGTAGGATCAGAAATAGGCTTGCCCTCGTGTACTTGTAATTTGGCCGTTGAATCTAAAGGAGCAGAAACTGGTGATAAATGTAAAGAATCAAATTCTTGTAATAAGTCTATGACAAACTTCCTTTGAGAACGAATAAGGTCATAAGGTTCCCGAATCACTTCTATTCCCAAAAAGTAATGTAATTGGCCAAGATCCTTAATTTTGAACTCTGTGTCTAAGAACATTTTCAAAGACTCCAACTCTGCTGCATTATTGCCAGTCAATAAAATGTCATCTACATAAACTGCAACTATGAAAATGAAATCATCTGCCCTTTTAAAAGACAAAGAATAATCATTTAGGGAGTGAGTGTAACCTTTGAAATTAAAAGCAGATGTGAGCTTAGCATACCATTGTCTGGAAGCTTGTTTGAGTCCATAAATGGACTTTTTAAGCAGACAGACATGATTAGGAGAAGGGGGGTTGAGTCCAGCCGGAAACTTCATGTAGACCTCTTCATTGAGGTCTCCATGAAGAAATGCATTGTTAACATCCAATTGAAAAAGAACCCACCCACTTTTAAGAGCTGTAGCCAAAATACACCTTATAGTAGTCATTTTCACCACTGGTGAAAATGTCTCATTATAATCCACACCTTCCTGTTGAATATCACCTCGAATCACCAACCTAGCCTTCAACTTTTCCAAACTACCATCAGAATGTTGTTTGACTTTATAAACCCATTTTGATAGCAGTGCCTTCTTACCAGGAGGAAGTAGCACAATATCCTAAGTCTTGTTCAACTATAAGGCAGAGATTTCCTTGGCCATGGCTTCCTTCCAACTAGGGTGGTATGCTGCCTGAACATAACTAAGTGGTTCTTGAATATTAGCAACAGAGTTGAGCATGACTTGGTTAGTAGAAGATAAATTGCTAAAAAATAAAGAATCAGGTTCAGTTGTGTTGGCCCACGTAAAGGTTAGTTTTGAAGACTAACAAAGGAACTCATGATGAACCAGGTCCATCTCTCAGGTGCACAAAAACGGGCAGATTTGAGCATGTGTGTTGCACGTGATGGAGATAAGCTTAACTTGGTGTATTTAATATCTCCTGATCGAAAAGGTTACATAATTGATAAGGAGAAGGACTCCTTAATCAAAGAGAACACTATTTAAGATAGGGAAGGAGTTAGAAGTTAAAATTAACTAGAACTCTTCCACCAAGGAAGAGTTGCATCAGAACTCTAGTTATTTCTTCATCTACTAACTCTATAAATTGCAGGATGTTCTTACATTAAAGTGTTGCACAAAAACATAGAAGTTAAACGTGAATTGGGAGCAAAATAGCAAGGTTGTTTACAAGCAATTCGTGTGTGATTCAAGTGTACAAACCTGAAGCTACATGAACAAGATTGAAGAACCAGTTCCACAAAGAGTTTTATGTGTCTTTCTTTATTTCTAGTTCAATTGTAGTAGGTGTTTTAAAGTTGTACCTTTCCAGCTTTCATAGAAGCAATTATAATAGGTACTTTGAGTATTCAAGTTAGAGTTAATTTGAAGTTGTCGCAGCAGTTAGAGGCTGGTTGCTACAACGGGATTAGACTTAGTCCTTAGGTTTACAAAGAGTTTTGTAAATGCAGTTTTGGATCAGTGATTTTAGTGGAAGTTTGGGAAAATCCTACTGAGTAGTAGGTCGTGGTTTTTTTTTCACCTTTTGAGCCAGGTGTTTTCCACGTAAAAATCTTCGTGTTCTTTATTTTCTGTAATTATTATTCCGCAAACAACAGTAGTTAGTACACCTAGAAGAACTGGGTTCTTCTAGAGTAAAAATGAGGTACCACACAAATCACCCCCACCTGTGTGGTATTAACGTTTAGAACATCAATTGGTATCAGAGCGGGTTATCCTTGAAGAGGCTAACACCTTAGGAAAAGATCAACATGAGTGCACCACCTGGGAATTGGGAAGGGCAATCCACTGCCAGGCCTCCACTGTTCAATGGACAGTATTACTCATGGTGGAAGAATAGGATGAAGGATCACATCATAGGAGAAGAATATGAGCTCTGGGACATAGTCACTGATGGTCCTTTGGCAACTACAATGAAAAATGAGGAAGGAGTGGAAGTACCAAAGACAAGGGCTGCCTGCACTGCTGAAGATTTGAAAAAGTGGGAGAAATATGCTAAGGCAAAGAAATGGCTTGTGTGTGGACTGGGTCTAGATGAATACAGCAGGATTCAAAGCTGTACTACTGCAAAAGAGATATGGGACACTTTGCAAGTGGCTCATGAAGGAACACCTCAAGTGAAGAGATCCAGAGGAACATTGCTATATCCTCAATATGAGAATTTCACTATGAAAGATGGAGAAACCATTCAAGAGATGTACATTAGGTTCACTACACTGACAAATGAACTTAAGTCTCTTGGAAGAATTATTCTTGAAGAAGACAAGGTTGAGAAGATCTTGACAAGAGTTCTTCTAGTTGCTTGGAAAGCAAAATCACTGCCATTCAGGAGTCCAAGAATATGGCCACCCTCAGGCTGGATGAACTGATTGGGAATCTTACTGCTTATGAACCGAGAAGGCAAACCAGGAAGATGGATCCACCCAAGAAGGAGAGAAGTTTGGCTCTCAAAATTATAGAACGTTCAGACCTAGAAGATGATGAGTTGGCTATGATCACTAGAGATTTCAAAAAATACCTGATGAGAGAAAAGGCTTCATCAAGAGGTACAAACTTCAACAAGACGAGCTCCTGAGAAACAGACAAATGATGGCTGCTATAAGTATGGTAAGACTGACCACATGATCAAGAATTTCCCTCAATAGGAGATTGAGTGGAAGAAAGAAAGGGCTGAACGAAGAAACAAGAAGAAGGAACAGGTTCAACCTAAGAGAAACAAAGGTTCAACCAAGGCTATGATTGTTGCTTGGGGTGAAACCTCTGATGAAGCTGAAGAAGAGCAAGCTCTTATGGCCATTGGAGAATCAGATGATGAGCAGGAGGTTCAAGTGAAAGGGAGTAGCTAGATATGTTACATGGATAGTGGCTGCTCAAAACACATGACTGGGAACAAGGACCAGTTCCTTTCACTTGAGAACCTGAAAGGAGGTAATGTCTCCTTTGGAAATAGAAATAAAGGTGAGATAATTGGGGTTGGAAAGGTAGGTAAGACATACTCCCATTCCATTGAGAATGTCGACTTGATAGATGGCTTGAAATATAGCCTAATCAGTGTGTCACAACTGTGTGACAGAGGTAACCTTGTAGCTTTCACCTCTACCAAATGTTTTGTGATTAACCTTACCACTAACAAGATTGTTTTGCAGGGAAAAAGAGTTAACAATATTTATATTGTAGATTTGTCAACTCTTTCAGAAAATGAACTCACTTGTCTAAGTGTGCTAGTTAACGATCCCCTCATGTGGCACAAAAGACTTGGCCATGCCAGTCTAAATCAGCTAAACAAATTAGTCTCCAAGGACTTGGTGATAGGGTTACCTAATATCAAGTTCAAATAAGACAAAGTTTGTGAGGCATGTGCAAGGGGGAAGCAGGTAAGGTCATCCTTCAAATCTAAGAAAATGGTAAGTACGATGTTGGAACTGGTTCATATGGATCTTTGTGGTCCAATGAGAACCATGAGCAGAGGTGGAAAGAAATATATGATGGTGCTTGTTGATGATTATTCTAGATTTACCTGGGTACTATTTCTAACGTCCAAAGATGAGGCATTTGAAATGTTTACTACCTTTGTTAGAAAAACTCAAAAACAATTAGGAAATCAACTTGCATCCATTAGGTCTGATCATGGAACTGAATTTGAAAATGTCAAATTTGTTGAATATTGTGATGAAAATGGTATAGATCACAATTTCTCTGCCCCTAGAACTCCTCAGCAAAATGGTGTAGTTGAAAGAAAGAACAAGACCCTTGAGGATATGGCAAGGACCATGCTTCTCTCTAGAAAATTACCCCACAGCTTCTGGGTAGAGGTTGTAAACACTGCATGTTACATAATCAATAGATGCATGACTAGACCTCTTGTTGAGAAAACTCCCTATGAGTTACTTGAAGGGAGAAAACCAAACATATCCCACCTTAGGGCATTTGGTTGCAAGTGCTATGTGCACAATAATGGAAAAGACTCCCTAGGTAAGTTTAATCCCAGAAGTGATGAGGGAGTATTCTTGGGATATTCTTCACATAGTAAAGCTTATAAGGTATACAGTAAAAGAACTATGTGAAAAAAAATGTATATGTTATTTAAAACTAACATTCTTTCTGAGAAGCAGGAACAAGATAATGAAGAGATTGGGTTGATAAGAAATTCAAATGATGAAACCATGGTCCAGCCTGAAGAGGCATCATAAGAAGGAACAGGTGATGAAACAGGTCCTTCCACCCATGGCAACATGACAGGGGGAACTGACTAGAGAGGAACTGATCCTCAAACCTCGGGGGAACCTTTCCATGAACATATTACTCAGTAACAAAACCAGGAAGAAACATCTAAAGAAATTAACACTCCTATTGCAACATCCAAGAAATTGGATATAGATGAACCTAGTTCATCTGTTGATCAGAAGTTGTATAGGGGCAAATCCAAAAGAGTCTCACTTGACTGCTGTCAAGAGGATACTGAGATATCTGAAAGGAACCACTGATTTGTGCCTTTGGTATCCTAAAGGTAGTAATTTTGATCTAGTAGGATATGCTGATGCTGATTATACAGGTTTCCTGATGGATAGGAAGAGCACCTCAGGTATGGCACACTTCCTCGGTTCATGTATTGTGTCATGAGCTACCAAAAAGGCAAAATTCAATGGTCTTATCTACTGCTGAAGCTGAGTATGTTGCTGCTGCTTCATGGTGCGCTCAATTGTTGTGGATCAAACAATAATTATTGAACTTTGGAATTCATGTGGTTGCATCCCTATTTTTTGTGATAACACTAGTGCTATTAGTATGACAAAGAAACCAGTTCATCATAATAGAACTAAGCACATAGATGTTAGGCACCATTTTTGAGGGATAACTATGAGAAAAGCTTGATCACTATGGAGTTTTGTGCTACTAACAAGCAAATTGCTGACATCTTCACAAAAGCCTAAAGTAGAGATCACTTTGAGAGGAACAGGTTGGAATTAGGTATGATTAAGATCACCTAAAAGGACCAGTTCAAGGTTAAACGAAAAAAATGAGAAAAAAAAATTGAAAAACAAATTTTGGTTAGAAAGTCAGTAAATTGTATAATTAGATTAAATCTTGCTCAATCTTATACTTTCCATAGTATACTCTTGTGCCATGTGTTAAAATAACTCATTAATCTCTAATGATATTTTCTCTATTTTGGCAAATTTAGACTCACACAAGAGAATTATCAGTGAAGAACCTGGTTCATCAAGGTAACATGGTATGTTTTCTACACTCTGCATAATTTGAAATAACAATATTTTGATCATGAGTAGAGAGTCCTACCAAATACCAAACTCCTTTTGGACTTATCCGTTACAAGTGAACCAGTCCCATTCAAAAGAGTCCTAACCAAATGGAAGTATCTAGATTCTAGGGATACACTCCAACGTCTCTTCAAAATTGAATTTCAGTTCAATTAAGCTTCGAAGTGTCTGAAAAGCTATAGTTACCCCATCAATTATTCACCTGTATATTGATCAACTTTAGTGTATTTCTTACCTCATCTCTCTCAAGCCATCAAAAACTCTCATTCTTCTTTCATCCTCCAAATACAAAGAATTCTAGAAATCTGAAGATTTAAGTCTGCTACTAAGGGGGAAGAAAGCAGGTATTCTGAAACTGAACAAGTATCTTCTGCTTCTAAAGTTTCTCGTGAGATAATTTCTAAAGTTGCTGCAAATTTGGAGAATAGATTTGTAGGATGTATAGCAGGTGTTGAGACTACATAATCTGGATAAGTTGGTGGTAAAAATGAAAAAAAATAAGCAAGGGCGCTAGGAGTACTGTGAGGGGAAAGGGTACAAGAGTGACTGATTCTTTACCCTCTCCTGTTGGTATAATAAAAGAAACTGGTGCAATGGTTGTTTGTGGAGAGGAACTTACTAAAATAGAAGAGAGTGTGAGCAAAACAGGGGGAAGTGGATCTGGAAAAGTTGTTGAGGGGTTGGTTCAACTTGGAAAAAATATAGATGAATTTGTTCCATCTGAATAGGAAACCCTCGCGGACCTACTGATAGAGTTATCAATGGCACCAAAAACTCATGTCATTCCCTATGGTTTCATTCTCACAACTGTGCTTGCACATTTCAAGGTACCTATAAAGAAGTGGGGTTAATACTCTGCTTGTTTGCGATTATGAAGTCAATTTTATTCTTAATGAACCTGGTTTATCTAAAAAAAGACACCTATCAATAGCAAAGTCAGAGTCTTGGTACAGGAGAGTGAGGCAAAGGATATTGAGATAGCAAGGCTAAAGACACGATTGGTTGAGGTAGAATCTGAGAGAGATGTTCTCAGAACTGAACTTGCAAGGGAAAAGGAGAAGAATGGTGGAATTCTTCAAGACATGCTGAAACTTCTCCAAGCAAATAACCTAACCCGTACCTCGTCCAAGCCTTAAATTCTAGCCTGGTGTAGATCAACCAGTGACCCAGTTCAGGACGTTTGTTTCTTTTGCTCATGTTTTCAGTATTTTTATTTCTTATTATGCTTTGTGGTAGAATCATATCAATCATCAATGAAGTTCACTATTTTTGCTCTAACTGTTTTTTTATATTTCTTTGATGGTTGAAATTCTTAGTTTGATCTATTATGATTAATCCATGTTTGCATTTGAAGTAGCCCCAGTGGCCATGAGTAAGCTTTAAAATCTGGTTATCTCACATTTTTTATGCAACTTTTCGATGATGCCAAAAGGGGGAAAAAGGTTGTGCTTTGAACAAGTGATGTTTATAACCTAATGTACCTGGTTCTTGATGATAAGTGATAAAAAGGAAAAATGTTTCTAACATTGTGTTGATGTTGAGCTGAGTTGAAACAGGGCCAAGCTTATGAAAAGCACATAGTTTGTCATCATCAAAAAGGGGAAATTTGTTAGCCCAAGTAAAGGTTAGTTTTGAAGACTGACAAAAGAACTCATGATGAACCAGGTCCATCCCCCAGGTGCACAAAAATGGGCAGATTTGAGCATGTGGGTTGCACGTGATGGAGATAAGCTTAACTTGGTGTATTTAATATCTCCTGATCGAAAAGGTTGCATAATTGATAAAGAGAAGGACTCCTTAATCAAAGAGAATATTATTCAAGATAGGGAAGGAGTTAGAACTTAAAATCAACTAGAACTCTTCCACCAAGGAAGAGTTGCATCAGAAGTCTAGTTATTTCTTCATCTACTAACTCTATAAATTGCAGGATGTTCTCACATTAAAGTGTTGCACAAAAAATCAGAAGTTAAACGTGAATTGGGAGCAAAATAGCAAGGTTTTTTGCAAGCAATTCGTGTGCGATTCAAGTGTGCAAACCTGAAGCTACATGAACAAGATTGAAGAACCAGCTCCATAAAGAGTTTTATGTGTCTTTCTTTATTTTTAGTTCAATTGTAGTAGGTGTTTTAAAGTTGTACCTTTCCAGCTTTCATAGAAGCAATTGTAATAGGTACTTTGAGTATTCAAGTTAGAGTTAACTTGAAGTTGTCGCAATAGTTAGAGGCTGGTTGCTACAATTAGTCCTTAGGTTTACAAAGAGTTTTGTAAATGCAGTTTTGGCTCAGTGATTTTAGTGGAAGTTTGGGAAAATCCTACTAAGTAATAGGTCGTGGTTTTTTCACCTTTTGAGCGAGGTGTTTTCCATGTAAAAATCTTTGTGTTCTTTATTTTCTGTAATTATTATTCCGCAAACAGCAGTAGTTAGTACACCTAGAAGAACCAGGTTCTTCTAGAGCGAAAATTAGGTACCACACAAATNAAGTAACATCTGTTAAGTGGACAGCATTACAAATATAATCATCTAGATAATAGGGTCTTTTGTGAGTTCTAGAGGAATGCCTAACTAACTGTTGCAAAATAGGTTCTGGTGGAGCTGTTCTAGAGGAAAGAGAACTAGAATGAGAAGACTCAGGGTTAGCTACAAGATAGTTAAAAGACTCAGATACTGTAGAATAGTGATTTAGGTTCATGGGAGGAGTAGGGATAGTCTCAGAAATAATAGGTTCAGGAATAGACTCAACATTTTCAGGAAGAATGGTACTGGTAGGAAAGAAACTAGTAGAACTTTTGCTGTTGAGGAAGGGAAAGTATTCTTCATGAAATACTACATCTCTTGAAACAATCATTCACATTGTTTGAAGATTCAAAACTTTGTAACCTTTCTTGTTGTAAGGATACCCCATAAAAATACTTTGTAAAGCCCTGGGTTGAAATTTTGTTCTGTGAGGGGCAAGAGTAGAAGTGAAACATAACTTTAAACAATTTTTCATAAGGTATTTTGTAGTTCAGAACTGTGGAAGGATATCTATTTATCAAATATGTGGCTGTTAATAAACATTCACCATAATAAATTATGGGTAGATGTGACTAAAACAATAAAGCCCTGACAGTCTCTAGTAAATGCTTGTGTTTTCTCTCCACAACTCCATTTTATTGTGGAGTAGAGACACATGAGGTTTGATGGAGGATTCCTTTGGATTTAAAAAACTCAGATTGATTTGTACCAGTACCTAGTTCAAAGGCATTATCTGATCTAATAACTTTAACATGGGAATTAATTTGCTTTTCAACCATAGAAATGAAAGACTGTATGATAAAAAAAGCATTGGATTTGGTACTTATTAAATGAGTCCAAGTTGCTCTACTAAAATCATCTACAATAGTCACAAAATATTTAAAACCATCATGTGTTGAAAATTTATAGGGCCCCCAGGTATCCACATGTATTAACTCAAAAATAGATTTGGTAGAAATTGTAGTAGATGAGAATGGTAACCTAGTCTACCTAGCCATAGAACAAATAATACATGGACAAGTGAACTTTAAAGAAGAGGAGGAAACTGGAATAGTGTGCTTTATATTTCTCAAAGGCATATGACCTAGTCTATAATGTCATAGCTTTTCTTTTACATTTGAATCAAAGAAACTAGAACAACTAGTAAAAACATGAGCAGAATTTGTAAAAGACAGACAACTTGGACTTGAATTAGACAGGCTTTTTAGACTTGAACTGGAACTTTTCTTCTTAGACTTGAGGATATAGAGTCCTCCTTCTTCTTTACCAAGAACCAGAGGGCTCTTCAGTGAAGGGCCATGTAATATGAGACAAGAATTAGGTGTAAATAGCAAGAGTTTGTGAAGATATTTGTAAATTTTGTGAACTGATAGCAAGTTAAACGTGAAAGAAGGTATATAAAGTACATCATGAAGAATCAGATTAGATAGAAGACAAATAGAACCTGATTGAGTAACCTTGATTCTATGAGAATTTGGTAGATTAACCATTATAGGTTTGGGTAATAATGTGAGATTTGTAAAAAGATCTTTATCAAAAGTCATGTGCTCAGTTGCTCCACTATATAAAATTCAAGAATTACTATTGATATGTAATAAACAAGCATAAGAATTGAAAAATTGCACTATACTAGCACAACTTAGGTTGACAGAAGCTTCAGTGGTGTTGGTTTTCTTCTGATTCATTTGTTCCAGAATCTGCACAAGCTGAGAAACCTTTTTTGGACTTAAATTCTTCAAATCTGCACTGTTGCCATCTGATTGGGATCCTTCACCAGTAGTATAGACTTGATTAGCTTGAGCTTGTGTGACGACTCAAAGGGTTATCACCTATTTTCCTTATCTGTTCCATGCTTCCGAGGCCTTGAAAACCTCATTTTATATTGCCTCGATTTTCGTGCACAGTCCGGGCGCATAGTCGGAAATTTTTTATGTTGAAATATATGAATTCTGTGAAAAATTTGAGAAATTATGATATTAATATTGATATAGTTGACTTTGGTCAATATTTTTAGTAAACGGACCCGGACCCGAGATCGGACTGTCCCGGAAGATCTGTAGAAAAATATGGGACTCGGGCATGTGCCCGGAATCGAAATCCGAGGTCTAGAACCTGAGTAAAAGAATTTTTCCGTTAAATTATTTTTCTGAAATTTTTAAGGAAAATGAGAATGAAAATTGATTAAAAGGCTATGGTATCGGGCTCGTATTTTGGTTTTGATGCCCAGTACAAGTCTTATATATTGTTTAAGTTCTTCCTATAAAGTTTGATCGAAATCGGACGTCGTTTGACGTGTTTTGGACCTAAATGTCTAAAGTTGGAAGTTTATGGATTTTGAAATGAAAATGATGATCTTGAGGCTTGATTCAATGATTTTGATGTTATTTTGGCGATTTGATCGCTCGAGTAAGTTCGTAGGATGTTTTTGAGTTAGTGTGTGGGATT